>JAUCNO010000279.1:6620965-6643714 GCA_032353835.1 Enteromius viviparus | reverse complement strand
CAACATAATATCAGAATTAAAATGTTTTGTGAACTATCCCTTTTAGTTAATTCAACCTTGTGTTGTTCCAAAGCTGTATATGTTTCTTTCCTCTGCTCAAAGGTTTATGGCCCTATTGGAAACACTTTAGTTTAAGGACAAGTTCTCACTATTAACTACTTTTAACTACTATTAACTACTTATTAGCACATATTACTTGCATAAAGCACATATTAATGTCTTATTATGCATGACCATATTATAGATTGCTCAATCCTACCCCATACCTAACTTACCAAAACAGCTACCTCACTAATTATTAATAAACAGCAAATGTAGTCAAAAGTTGTAGTTAATAATTAAAATTGTTCCCCAAACTAAATGTGACCACACTGTTAATAAAACCCCAAAAGTCTGCAACATTTTTTGCAAACTAGTCACATTGCACCTCACTAACCCGCATGTTGGTACTATTATCCAGCAGGAAAATCAATTTTAAAGCAGCAGTTTAGCTTAATTTGGAGTGTCTTCCCAAGGGGCAAATTCACATACTATAAGTGATTCATAGCTCTAACTGACTGGCCAATTTCTCTTTGCTTTTGAGTGCAACTGATCAGATGACCTCTGATATCCCTTCTGTGTCTGTGTGTGAATATAAGTGTCTATGTGCAGAAGGTTTTTAATTAACCCGGCTCTCTAAGTCCCAGGTGGGCTCTTCCGCGCTTTTGTACTTATTCCCTAGGGAGGGAGAAAACCGCGTCCTAACGCCTCACACACTCTCTGTAGCACACGTCCTCGCATAATGCATCTATTTGAGCATGAGAGTGGGCGTGTGTTAGTTTTTTCTTTCTCTTTTGTTTTTTGCTCTCAGTGGTTGGTAATAGATTTTAAAGATGTTTGTCAGTAGCAAGCAACACATTTAATACTGATTAACAAGTCATGAGGTTTCACCATATCTGTCATGCATTGGTTGAAATTTAAAAATATACCTAATCATTTCAATTCTGTAATCATTTATTTGCCCTTTTGTTGATCCGAACTTACAAGACTTTTATATTTCACTTTTTCCCTGCATAAAGTAAATGGTGTTTAGTGTTGTTTGAGTTTCTTATTTTGTGTTCCACTAGAGAAAGAAACTCATACAGGTTTAAAACAATATGAGAGTGAGCAAATTATGACAGAATGCTTGATTTTGGGTTTTTGGACCTTTGCGAATTAGTTTACTGTTATTAATTGTGTGTGAAACTAAATAAATTAAAATTTACGGTAAAAAATCGGCAGTTATGGTCGCCAGAATAAAACCTGATACGGTATCAGTATTTTTTGTGTTTTACGGTTTTAAGTTCAATTTACAGTTAAATACCATAATTTCTAATAATAAACTGTATTAACTGATGTAATGTTAATATACCAACCTATTAAAGTAGTGAAATCTATTTTGTACAATTTGCAGGTGGTGATGAGAAAGTCACATGATGAACCCACCATTAGCTTTTAAATAGTAACATATATAGAAGTTCCTCAGAGTTATTCACACAAACACTAAACACCATCATGGTAAGGATTATTAAATTAAAATGCGCAATAAACATTCATTTAACAACATTACATGTAACACACAACCCTAATAAACATGATACAAAAAAACCTAAGAAGTTATTTCAAATAAAAATTATCAAATTCAAACAAAATTTAAAATGCAATGCTGGAAATTCTGGGAATGTCAGCTTACGGTGTTTCTCTGTAAATTTAACAGGATCTTACCATTAACCATTTAACTGTTTTTTACCGTAGCATTTTCATTTTTTTACCGTTAAATTCTCTGTAATTCTTTAAAGTGTATAAGCAGTTCATTAAAGCATCTTTGAACCTTGCAAGGTTTTGTGGCTCATAACCCAAGATCTTTCACCCAGGAAAATGGGAAACTGGAAACATCAAGCGCAGACGAGCAATTATTAGAGGGAATGTAAGGATAGTAAAGCAACAAAAGGCAAACCAATTTCAAAAACAGAGAAAATGAATTACTAAATCTCATAGATTTGTGCATCGACAGATAAGCTGCCAGCGGAGCTAAGAATGCAAAAACCTAATCTCAACATAAATTATTTACCACTCGAGGATGAATACTTCTCTGGTGTGATTACAATTCACAGCATTAATGTGGCATACGTTCCAAAAAAACGATCAGCAGCTTACAAAATATTACCACGTCAAACCGCAAATCGTTGCCCTTAGTAAGTTCGAAATTTTGTGCACAAATGCTGTTAAGCCTGTTCTCCTCTAATACAGCAAAATGATTATCTGGCTGGTCTCCCTTTGCATGTTTGAAAGCAGCCGAATGGACATCTGCATCGGTTTTTCATTATTATTATTATTATATAAAAGATTATATAGGGTTGGGATGAGGGCATTTCATTTTGCGTACAATTAATATACGCTTTATTTTGTCCTGGTTTGGGACAAATAGGATGCTGGGTTACAGCTTGTTTGCTGTTTCAATATGAAACTTATGTGCAGCTGACCTTGACGGTGCAGCTTTCTTCTGATCAAATTTCTTAGACTACTAAGTGATCCTCGCAGTGTATTTGAGGGACATTAAACAAGTTGTCTAGAGGGATCAGTGTTGTTGAAAAGCAATGAGGGACAGAGTGATGGGAAGTTGTCGCTCACTGACGATTGGTCCGGCTGAATTTAAGTAGCAGTGTGTCATGTTCTTTATGATTACAAATCAGCTGGGATCTTAATAGACTGGGTGAAACATCTGGAGATCTAATGGCCCAGATGTTTGCACAACAAACACATAAAACCTCCGACCCTTGAGCACAGACAAACACACACAGCTACCCAAGAATCAAGGATTTGGATTTAGATTTGAACATCTGCCCAATGTTGTAAAGTGACAAAAAGCATCCTCGACATTATTAGGTTTTTGAGAAACCTTGTTACTCTAAAGCCATTCAAGGAACATTGTCCTTATCTGGTAGGCGACACTTAAATTTTTTTTTACCTTGTTTAACTTTTAAAATCTATTTTTCCCTCATCATATCAAATGAAAAATCTGTATGAAATCCCATTGCTTAATAGCCATTCTGCTGGCAGCTAGTTTCTTCGGTGGGTGGGTGATGAGTGCGCGTGCGGGGCTTCTGCTATTCCCAGTGGCGGGATCCTGCTCAGAATTAGGGCACGTGGCATGTCTATTAGTCAAACAACCTCCATGTGCCGCCCACCGCGGCCAGAGAAAATTAGAGCAAAGAGCGATTTTTTGATGTTACGCTCTTTAAGAGATTAATAATCTTGGCGGTGGAGAATCGGCTGGAAATCTTCTCTGGAAAATAATGAGCGGAGAAACATTTACTGATTAGTTTAATCCAGGATTATCCTATCTGATGACACCATGAAACCCAGCCTTGTAATCTGGCCCTTAAAATAACATAATTTATTTCCTCGCTTTATCGCGAGCGCAGTTTAAGTGTGTTGTTCGCTTCACTTACTTAGCTTTGATTTCTATTGAAGGCTTTGTATTATTTGTCTTTCTCCGTTGAGTTTTTACATCTGGACTGCGTGAAAACAAAAGGGGGACCAGAAATCAACGGTCAAGTTTTTTGCTTTGACTATTCTGATGCTTCACGAAAATGGTTTCAATTATTTAACAGTAATTTATTTTATTATTTATTTAGCCTATTTATTTTGTTTTATTTATTTTTAGGCAGTTTATTGAGTTAGCCTAAACTGCAACCTGTTGGCCAGTATATTCCTATGAAGTAGGCTAGTAGGTTATTAAGGAATGAAAATGTATCAGGCTAAATAAATAGGCTGCACGCATAGGCCTATTAAAAAGAAAACAATATTAGTTAAGGGCTTGCGTTTATAAAGCAGAAAACTGATTCGGGAAATAATGTTGTTTGCAAAATTTTTACACAATTTTTGAAGGCTATTCCATAATGCAATTATTTAAAATAATAATGTTTGCAGATAAATAAAGAAATACATTTTTCGAACTTTGTTGATTGATTCAACTCAATTTAAATCACATTCGTTCGTTATGTGTTCTTAATTTGCTGAAATAACAAAAACGTTGTTACTGCTTCTACAGCAATAATAATAACAATTATAAAATAAATCATAATTATAAAATGTTATTACTTGACCTGTTGCTATTATTATTATAAGCGATGGCCAAATATTATTCTTCAGCGTGATCATGATCTCTCTCCCTCCCTTTTCTCCTGTATGATCACATTTAGCTGTAGTTAACGTTATTTTACATTAGGCTACAGTTAGGCTACAGTAGGATTATGTAGAGCAGCTCTGTTAACTGCCAGTTAGAAAGCTGGAGGTCGTTCTGGTGGAAACGGGCCCTAAAAGCAGATTTTAGAGTCGAGCTCTTTATATGACAGATTAATGTTGTAAACGAATTTAATGGACTTCATTTAATTATCTCATGTAAGACGATTTCTCTAATTGCTTCTTTTTTTTCTTTTTTTAAACAGACTGACTGAGATGTTGCCCGTTTCCCCCCTGTTTTGGAAACACCTGGCCTCTGCTGTAGTACATCATGTCGATCTGACAGCATTACTTTGACCTTATTTTCCAAAGTCTTTTATGAGCTTAATTTTCTCTCTTTGCTGACTTTATCAGAGAACCTGGTTTATTTCGTCCGCTGAATTAAGTCAAGACAACTAAGTGTTTCATAGGTTACTAGATCTAACTAAAGAGACTCTCCAACACTGTTTGGAGGAGTGAAAATATGCATGAGGAGGACACGTGTCAATCGCGTTGCGAATATTAAAAACAAAAATGCATATTACTCATTGTCAAACGTTATTTTATTTTCTAGTCTTCCTATAACTGCAAGTATGTCAATATCAACGTATTAACGTATCCAAATCTTTAAAGCAACATTTAAATTGAAATAAAACAGTCTGATAAGTCGTAATTGGGTTTGATAAACGATATGCTACAGTTAAAGTTTGTATTTGAATTAGGCCTATAGATATTTAAAAAATAATTTGTTTAAAATTAGATATTTTAGTATATTTACCCAATATAGCCTAACGACAAAATACTACTAATACAAATTATTATTACTAGGCTATTTATCATCAAACTCATTGTCTTTAATGTTGCCGTTGTTGTTTTTCTTGGTGAATATAACTGGCTAATGCGTTAAAGTTTTTTTTATTTATTTATTTTTTTTACAATCCAACTCTTGTGCAAGTTTGGCAATAAGATATAGGCTATAGCCTATATATTTTAAATTATTGAAATCAGGCTTGCGAAATTCATTTTTTTATTTTTACTTTTATTAATGAGAATGTATTTTCTGTCTTAGTATATAGTCTATAACGAGTAGCCTAATAATTAAGGAATTATTTATATTGTTAGATTACAGCTATCGAATGATAAATATAATGTAACGTAGACTAGATCTTATTCACTGACATTTTAAATATTGATCTTGTTCTGGTTTCTCGTTTCTAATTCGTTTATATTCCGGCTTTAAATGAAATATAATTTATTAAACATTTTCAGTAACCCACAACTCGTGGCGTTACAGTCCGCGCATACGAGGGAAATCTTCCATCTAAAGGGAAAAAAACTACTTAGGACCAATTCAGATAGGGGAGGAAAATCCTTATCGGATTAAAGGGAAAATTGGTGGCAATTAATCCTTTGTGATTGAAAAAGGGAAACGCCTCTTCATGCTTGACATATCTTAGGTTGAATCTGATTGGACAGTGGGATGATCTGCTGGATTGGACAGACGGATAAATGGTCCCGCCAGAGCGCGCAACTGCCCACCAGCTCGACCTCCTCAAAGAGAAAGTGAATTAAACAAACGGCCACCATGACGGGAAGAGAAGAGGCTATAGACGAAAAACCGAAGGTTAAACTTTATCCCTCATTCGGAATCGACAAATCACGTCTTAATGGATCTGGATTTAGGTCCAAAGGGTTCGCGATCACAGACCTTCTCGGTCTGGAGACGCATCAGTCTGGTTCAGGCGCAGGGGCCAATGGAGAGGGGCAGAGCGCGGCGCTCGGAGGATTTGCTTTCCCTGGAGGCTCTTTGCCGCTCGGCTTGGGTTTTCTCTGCAGTTTGGCGGCTCAACAACCTCCCGGGGCCCCGTGTTTTCTCCCGAGCCACATCCCGCTCCTGCAGTCACGGACAGAGAGCCACTTCATGCAGAATCTAGAACAGCAACGGGACGCCTATTCCGGTACGAAGGACTTTATCTGATCACTAAATGAGCCAAAGAGCTGTTCACAGAAGCTGGTGCTGAAACTGATCTTGAAATTGACGTTTGTCTAATTGAAATGGAAATTTTTTAATTAACGGATAATTTTGTGATTTTATTTTCTGATTTGATGGAATAAAATGTAACTGTATTATAACCGTACATAAAAATTATTATAGTATAAAAATGTTTATTATTTATTTATTATAGTGTAAAAAAAATATGTTTATTAATTCGCATTGTGTTCCCATGACCCAATTTTTAAATTCTATGTCAATCCGTCATGGATTTTTATTTTTAACACTTTTTTCATTACAGATGATGATTGTCTTTCCGGGGACCGCAATGATGGGAAAAACTCAGGGAACTCACAAAAGAGGAAGAAGCGAAGGCACAGGTATGTACTGAGATAAGACGTTACGTTAAATGTTTAACCTGTAAGGATTTAGTGATTCGTTTTATCAACCGTACATCTCGTTTTGATTTTCAGGACAGTTTTTACCTCGCATCAGCTTGAGGAGCTGGAGAAAGCCTTCCATGAAGCACACTATCCAGATGTTTATGCAAGAGAAATGCTGGCCATGAAGACAGAGCTACCAGAGGACAGAATACAGGTTGGATCATTTTAAGAGTTTTTTCCACTTTTTCTTTCTTGGTCTTTTTTTATTTCTTTCCAATAGCTAAGGTTTGGTTTTGTTTTTGCCCAGGTATGGTTTCAGAACCGGCGTGCTAAGTGGAGGAAAAGGGAGAAGTGCTGGGGCCGCAGCAGCGTCATGGCCGAATATGGGCTGTATGGTGCCATGGTCCGCCACTCCATTCCCCTTCCAGAATCCATTATCAACTCGGCCAAGAATGGCATGATGGGCTCCTGTGCTCCCTGGCTTCTAGGTGAGCCAGCAGGTGGTTTTTCTATTTAGTACTCAAAGACTCAAATATGTATTTGATCACTTAAATACATAGCTGAGGTGTCTTGTGAATGTCTGTCTGGTGTTGCCCATATTTTACACTTAAATGTACATGAATTGGGCTGTTTTGCTATAAATATTCAGAAGTTTAAGATCAGTTTTTAATCACACCTGCATTTTTTTTTTTTTTAGGAATGCATAAAAAGTCTCTGGAAATTGCAAAAAAACCTCCTGGCACACCTGAATCAACACACTCCGATTCATATTCAGAGGAACACAAAGTGAAAGACAGCGACACGACGTGGTCGAGTGGAGGCAATGGAGCAGACGATTCAGAGGACATGGCAATAGATTTGTCCAGCACCTCAAAACAAGAGAGCAAAAGCACTTTGAAAAGATCACCACCTCACACAGAAGACAGCAGTGATTCTGAGGCTGAGAGTTAAAAATGCAAAAATTATGGACAATTTTAAAGACCACACACGGTATAAAGGACTATCGGTTTATACAATATCTCACCTTTCGACAATGGTTTTGTTTGTCAACTCTCCCGTTGATTTTTTTTTTTTTTTTGTAGTCAAATATTTAAATACTACTCTGAATTATTTATCTTTCATGTGTAAAAATGATCTTTCATAATGTAAAAAGTGTTAAATAATGTTTTATGTTACGTTCATGGGAATTATCCATAAATCTGATTTACTGTAAGTTACCCTATTTTTCTTGAACATTTTCTTTCTTTTTCTCTGTCAAAAAGTCTGCAGGGTGACCACTCGTTCACCACAAAATTGTGAATGTCATAATATTTCCCTGTAATACGGTATGTATCTGGGGAACAGAAAGGATTCTAAAGCACTTTACCTGCTGTGATGATGAATGTTTTGCATCGATCAATGTCATCAACAGAGCAATTTAATACCAGCAAAAACAAAAACCACATCATGACAAAAAATAAAGCAGATTTTATGCTTTTGATTCTTGCCTTCTGTTTCTTAGTTTCAGCACACAAATTAACTAGACTTGTCACACAGAAGAAAGAAGTTTTAGAAATGGGCTCATTTTATCACTGGTTCCAGTCTTCTTACTGACAAAGGCATGAGAACAGTATATGTCTTCCAGTATAGATACTCTTGACCCGTTAGATGGTCTTTTAACACTTCTACCATCTGGGAAAAAGTGTATTAAAGCCAAACAACAACAAGGTTAAGCAGTTTGGTTCCCAGAAACTGTCAGACTACTCAACAGCCCAGTCATCTTTAATTTATGTCAGCCTGCTTTATGATCCAGATATTAATGTTTATACAAACTCAACAAAGGCTCTGCAGAAATGCACCACTTCAAGAACATCAGAGCAGCAGATCTCCAAAATAATGGTCATTTTTTTTCCAATTCTAGTCTAGACAGTATGCTTAGATCTCCATGTTTAAAGTCACAGGGTCAAAGGAAACTAACAAACACAGCGTTTTGTTATTGTACTATTTTGTTTATTATTAGACGTTATACAAACACTTGGTTATCCAATTATTTAATAAGCAAAGGCTTATTCCAGGCTCTAATATAGCAGAATCATAATTTATATTCTATCATTTTACATAAATGAATTGGTTTTAAAAGCAACCGTTTATAATTCAGCAAATCTGAAATAAACAGGAAAAAATGTAAACAAACAAAAAGTAGAATTATTGCTACATGTTTTGTTCATTATTATTAGATTTAAAAATATCCACCTAAAAAAATATAATATAGAAAAATAGAAAAATTTTATAGAAAAAATGTATAGAAAAATATATTTTCTATAAATGTGCGAGACTTTAATTTCAATACAGTCGCATAACTGGGGAAAAAAAACTAAACTGTCTGCGCTACAAACCAGTGTGTTTCCGATTATTATGATAAATAGCCTATAAATAATATGATAACAAGTCACGATCGCAAACGGAATGTATTTGTTTGACAGATATCTTGTCTATGTTTCTGTACCGGTAAAATCAATTAATTGGAAATGACAAATGACCTGCTACGTTAGAAAAAGTTTGTATGAAATTTACTGTGATTTGGTAATAGGTAGGCCCTATGCTATGTAAACAATTTAATAGTAAATATTGTTTTATAAAGGTAATCTCGATAATACATTAGAAAAAGCAATTGTTTTGTTAAGGGTTTAAAGAGAATAATAGAAAAACAGATTAGCAGAGGAGAGATTAAAAACACTTCAGCCTGAGACAAGCTCAGGACTATAGGAATTAAATTATTAAAATATTATCAATCACTGCTGATCCCAATAATCTTTCGTGCCAACTGCCCTTAACAAAATAACAATTATAGATGATGGGTGCTTTTATACTATTATGCCCAGGGTTAGACAGGATCATCCTGTGTTGAAAATGGCCATTAATGAAAAACAGCATACCGAAGACGAGTTACATAAACATCTATAATCACAGTGTGTGACTTATGGAGGGTGTGTTAGTTTGTTTCCTAGCAGTAGGCCCAGTTACTTTCTCAATAATTTGGAAATGCATCTGATACGCCGCCGAATGTCGCAATTGACCAATCAGAGTCAAGTGTTCCAGAAACAAGCATAATACATGTTATAACAACATCCACGTTTTAGCATTCCAAGAAAACAAATTATTAACAAAAATAATAATAATACAAATCTAATTTCACCATCTGTTCCGGTTATAGGCTTAACCCCACTCAGCAGATTTTCTAATGCTTCGGATCCAAGCCCCAGTTGTAAAAATTAGCCATGTTTGTTGTACTTTCCGTGTGTGCACGTGTGTGTGAGAGAGGGATTGGCAGAGACCAAAGCTGTGATGTTTATGATAATGATGAAGAGGAAATATTATGTCCACTGCTAATTTGTAAGTAGCTTAGCCGTGCAGAGAGCTCCAAACATGCAGATGTGCATTTGGCACGCAGCAGTCGTTTGGCAAGCCCTGTGGAATCACTGAACAAAGCTGATTTGGTTCAGCGTTTTCCTGATGAAGTTGACATGATGAAGCGAGACCAGTTGGCATTTTAATGCATAAGTAAAGCACAGGCTCTAGCCATGTTGTAATTGTCGTGGTGAGGCTGCTAAACTTTCTTTAATGTTAGAATCATCTATGCATACCTCGACTGGTAAAAAAACACACACAAAACCTCTATTTTGTTTTGCCTTTGCGATTATTGGGGTGATATGTAATAGTCTATATATATATAAATTAATGTACAGGTTTTTTGTGTCCTGAATGTAAGGGCGGAAAAATGCATTTACAATGTCTAAAGACCTACAGTGCAATAACAGGTGAACATGTTTTGATCGTATAATGCTTCCATCTAGTGGCCATGTAAAAGAAGTCTGTGTAAACTGCAAAAAATCTCATAAATCAGCGCTAAATTGTTGTTTTCTTCATAATCTGAGAATGTGTGTATAATATATAATGTATTAAATTCAATCAAATAAAATAATATCAAAATAATATAGTGATATGTAAACAAATGTAAAAGCAATAATATAAATAGTAATTATTCATTTTAAAATATATCATTTGTTATTATTTTATTATTATTATTTTATTGCTGCCTAACCTATATAATATAACATTATCTTATTATGAATAATTTAACACAAACAAAAATGTTAAAAGTCCTGACTCTTTCCAAAAAATGTGTGCATAGAATATAATATTATAATAATATAAATATAATATGATATGAAAATAAGCAACAATTAGCCTGTATGAATCTCTGAACAGGCATGATATGAAAGATATAAACACAAAATCACAAACAAGCTGATTATTTTCATCAGGTAAGCATGTAACTCACACACCGCAGTGAAGTGGAGCCCATTGCATATGATGCAGGCAGTAATTCTGTCTGATAAGTTGTTTATTGGGATTAGCTCTAATTTGCGATTAGTACACAGAACATCTGCATCCTGCATCAAAAATAAACTACAGTAATCCCTCACCACCCATCTACTAAACACTTTACAGTCCCCTTCCCTTCCTGCTAAGTACATTTGGGGCTATTTACATGTTTTTACATTCATTCAGCAGCTTTAATCACATCACTGAGTTTGTCGTATGTTTGTCATTTTGTTTTAGGTCAGCAACCAAATCACACATCGAGAGACTACAGAAGAAAGTCAGGACTGCTGTCAGGATTAATGGTGCCCCCCTGTTCAATCTATGCCTGGTAAAATTACTTTCTGGACTCCTCACACACTCAGCACACTTTCTCTTTCACTACAAAGCACTGAGTTTTTCCCCAGGGCATATCCCACCTCAACAACATAACATAACAAGTACTGTACATCTGTAGCCTTAAATAACTCATCAAACCTTTCAGCTGTAAATAGCACTTATGCACATTCACAATTCTGTCTATTGACATTGTAATTATTATTATTAATAATTTTGTCAATTCTCTTTATTATTAGTGTTTTATTGCACTGAGCCTGTGACAATAAACCTCTTTCTCAACCTAATTATGATTTATATTCGTTTATCATTCTATGGGAACATACATGGGTAGCTGACTTTCATTGTCTTATAACATGCATTTGCTCAACGACCCCCAAAAGATTGCTTCAACTATTTACTGACACCAACGCATAAAGACATCTCAGTCGACTCTTTCTTTTGAGAAACAAAAACTTTATACATGCTTTAGATTTAAACGAATCCAAAAATTATAAAATAAGTACAATATTGGTGAAATGTATATGAGCCTTTTTCCTTTTAAGACTGTCATTTATTGTGTGCAGATATACTCATACGGACATTTATTTATGACTAGAGATGAAATTATGAGAAAAGTTGTCTGTGTATAATCTAATACAAAAAATATATATACATGATAAATTTTTATTTAAAGTCATAGTAATCCTGAATAAATTAATGCGCATCATAAACCACACAGAAAGAACAGTCCAACATATAGCTTTATTTTGCTTTTTTTTTAGCACAGGTCCATGACAGGTTACAAAGACTTTTATTTTGAAATAAACTGCCCTCATGTCCGCCCTTACATTGTTGTTCCGTTCACATCCTCAGGCGGAGAAAAGAAGCGGAGATCTGATGGCTTTGAAAAGGATCCAGAAGGTAATATATTTTTTTATTTCTAAACAGAACAAATGTTTTGAAAGTAGCATAGCATTACGGCGATCCGAAAGATGTATATATGGCCGATACAGCGATCCATCTCTCGGTCAGCATTACTGTATAAAGTCGGCAGATTAGAAGAATTTATTTTTCGGCCAGATGAAAAGAGCTTGATGTCGAGAACAAAGCGGACTGAAGTCTTACAGGATGTCAAAAATAGTACATTACAATCGCAATAGTTATGCCATGGCATTGATTTAGATTGTCGACGAATGTTTTAGCAGCTGTAACGTTAGTTAAAAAGGTTATCCTTGTTTAAACAGTAGCTTCTTTATTAAATAATTTACAGTATGTACAATATATAATGTGTGAATGTCACAAGGATATTGATTATATAATATTTAATGTGTGTGTGTGTGTATGTATCCTGTGTATGTATATATGTATGTATGTATGTACAGTACGTACATGTGTATATATATGTATGTTTTTGTGACCTTAGATTTTAAACGTAAAAACATATTTTCATTCATTAGGCTACAATGAAATATAGATAGGAGATTTTTTTTTAAAACTTGTTGACTAAATAAAATATGTATAAAATATAAATACTTAAAAACAGCAACCAATAAAGATGACAAAAGCATGTTAACTACTAGTAAAGGTATAACAAGTAAAACTGGAATATTTAAAAATCAACTTGAATAAACAATAAGCTATTAATAAATACTATAAAACACATTCTGTATAACAAATTTCAGCTAATGAATTTTGATAATATACCAAATCTTGATATTGTGTTTTTTATTGAAGCAAAGAAATTGTGTGCATTTATATTGTATTTGTAGGAGCTACAGGACTTGCAACGGGATCCACCCTCGCAGTGCTCAGCTGGACCACTTGGAGAAGACTGTAAGTGTTAACTATGTACTTAATAAGTTAATATATACTTGATGGCATTTGATAATTTTACTGGACAGTATAATCAATATATTATATTTGCACTTTCAGTGTTTCACTGGCAAGCGACAATAATGGGCCCAGTAAGTACACACGAATAATTTAAGGTAAAGTTATTAGCTCAAAGGAATTGATACACAAACGCTCTCTTTATCTCCCTTAGAGTGATAGTCCCTATCAGGGAGGAGTGTTCTTCCTCACAATCCATTTCCCGACTGATTATCCCTTTAAACCACCAAAGGTGAGTGGAGAATTACATCTGTTCTTACTGTTTCCTAAATTATTGTTATTATTATAGATATTCAAAACTATGTTCCTGACAGGTTGCCTTCACAACAAAAATCTACCACCCAAATATCAACAGTAATGGAAGCATCTGTTTGGACATCCTGCGCTCCCAGTGGTCACCCGCCCTCACGGTATCAAAAGGTTAGACTTCCTTTTTATCATAAACACGATCTTAGCATTGTGGCTTTATTTAATTCAGTATGTTACCCCTAAAATGATTCAACTTTTTTTCTGTTTCTATTTTTTTCAGTTTTATTATCCATATGCTCCCTCCTTTGTGACCCAAATCCAGACGACCCTTTAGTTCCAGATATTGCACACATCTACAAATCGGACAAAGATAAGTAAGTGACCTCATGTAAATGTCTCTCTTTCACTCTTTTATATGTCAAATGGCCATATCTGGATGAACCCTTTTTTCGACCATTTTTTCCCCGTATATTTTCTACATTGTCATCTTTTATTACTATCAAGCAATATGTAATTTTTTTTTATGTTATGAATAAAGAGTGCTACTATTTTGAATTAAAGTGTCTATTATTGTCTTTTAGGTATAACAGACTGGCAAGGGAATGGACTCAGAAGTACGCAATGTAACTGGATGGCAAAAATTTGAAATGGTTGCACATGGACACTATTACTGCACACGACTCTGCAACGCACCTGTACAGAGACAAGATGTTTACCAACAGATGAACCTCCCCCAACACAAACGCACACACGTGCACACACATTAATACACAATGCACAACAAATACAAAAAAAAGTTGTTCAGGAGACTGAGTAACTTGTCCCTGTTCTCAGAGGCATCCTGGAACAACCTGTCAGTTAACACATAACAACAAAATATTGTTTTATTTTCCAATGGATTAGTTACATTTTAGTAATTTTATTGTATAGAAATAAATACAATACTGGATCATTTTTATTGTTTTTGCATTAAAGGTGTTATTATAAAATATGTGTCTCATTGCAGCTGTTTTTGAGAATTATATGTTTTCATATCTGTGTGATGTTGGAGTTCGGAATGAAGCTTTACTCGTGTTCACATTTGCTTCTGTGTCGTAGCTTTATGCCACTAGATGGCGATATTCATCCGTTTTATTCCCACCATAAGGGTTTTAGGTACTTGTGCTAGTACTCAACACTTGAGTTTAAAACTAACAGGACGGTCTGTTCAATATATTTGCAATATAAGTGTTTCACTGGCAAGCGAAAATAATGGGCAAAGTAAGTACACGTGAAAAATTCAAGATAAGTGTTTATTTTATTTTAATAGTTACTGGCTCAATAAGACAAAGGAATCAGCTTCTGTCATACACAAATTCTCTCTTTCCAACTAACTTCAGTAACGTCAGTAAAATTAAATATTTAGCTTGAGGTCCACGTGAAAACTCCCTACGAATATAATCTCTTTGTCCATGTTTTTACATTTAAGAAGAAACATCTGTTCTCTACAAAAAGGTTGATTTGATGACTAAAATGTGAAGTAATGTCCTTATGAAGTAATTTTTCTTGGGGGCAGTAAATCTTACAGAAAGCATCCGAAAAATACAAAGTAATGTAAATTAAAGTCTGCTCCTTTTAATCAGAATAAAATAATATTTTATGAAAAGGGTTTTGCTGCATTTTCTGTTTTTGTTTTGTTTTTTTCTCGTTTTTAAGAGTTTCGTGTCACATATATGTTTTGCTAAAGAATTGCATTTTTTATATATATATATAAATAAATAAATACATTTAAATTAAAAGACTTTTAATTAAAAATGTGCACCATGGAAACAAAGAAACTGCGCGTGCAAGTCGTTTTTAAAGTAACTAGGTAACAAAAATATCCGTAATTTCATGGTGTTTTATTTTGGTAAACTGGATATGATGATGAGAAAGTTTTGGGAGGAGAGTGGGCGGTGATCCTCCTGACACGTGAATGCTCCCGCAGGAGCATAATCCATCCATGCATCCATGTCCTCCAACTATAGTGTGTTCTGGTCCTGGAGCCAGAGGAAAAGTGGAGGGGTGAGGAATCTAGGGGCAGATTGATTTTCTCGGGGGCAGTAACTGGCCAGAAGGGCTTTAAGGGACTTCAAAGCCAGGATTGGAAAAACTTGCCTAGAATTCGGAATGTTTTTCTCCTAATGTTGACTTGCCGTTTGCCTCTTTCACATATTAACCCCGTTTAGCAAGTTTGAAACACTTTAAGGCGCAATGGCTGAGCCTCTGAGTTTCATGCATCACGATCAGGGCTCCAGCAGCGAGCGGAGTGACGACTCACCGTCTGCCGTGTCTGAAGATGACTCTAGCGGCCACTGCGGCCACATCTCCCCGCCCGACCCAGACTGGACCGAGGAAAGGTTTCGAGTTGACCGCAAGAAACTAGAAACTATGTTACTGGGTATGTTAACTTCTTAAACATTTTCATAAAGTACTGGGAACACAATTTGATATCTTGAAAATGCGTTTAGCTAACATTGCAGTGTTGCTTGGCGTCGAGAAGCATAAATAGTTCTGTCTAAAAATATCACAATGTTTCCTCGAAGTCCATCTTGAAAGAGATGCGTGTTGAGGACACTGCTTGTTGTGTGGGACACGAGAACCAGCATTGGGATGTTATTTAGTAGCCAAATTCTTAAGCTACTCAAATGAACTAGCAAAAGTTTTGGGGGGTAACTTTGTACTGAATTTAATAATAAGACTAGGATGATGCATGGACTCTGTGGAATATTTTATCTTTTTATGTTCATTTAGTACAAATATGTGAATGTTAGACATTCATAACACACCATGGTTAAGAAGGAAGTTTATTATTGGAGTGTCATTAAGGTTTCACATGAATGCTTGCAAAATGTCCATAATTTAAATGCATTCAGAAGGATGGCTCTTATACAGAGGTGATCAAGTGGCTCTACCCTAAATTTTAAAGGTATACTTCATGCAAAAAATAATAATTCTGGCAAGATTTACTTAACCTCCTGTCATACCAGAACTGTATGAATTTCTCCTGTAAGACACAACATATATTTTGAAAAACCAAAAGCTTTCAGTCAGTATTGACTTGCATTGCATTACATTGGACAAAACAAAACACTTCTTAAAAAAAACATCATACAGGTTTGGAATGACATGTTTAGAGGGTGAATAAATTATGACTTACCATTTTTGGTGGAATGGTCCCTCTTAAAAACCTGTTTATGTATTTAGATTTTAAAGTAATCATATTTCACCGTATTTGTACGATATTTTTAAATATGTGGGCCACACACTATAGCAAAACTTCAGTCATACAAACAACGACTTTCAAATTTATACTAGAGAGGAACTCTCAAAGACAGTTTTTTTCATAGTAGGATAATGATGTTTACTATTCTAACCCTAAACCAAACCTTCATGCAAACCTGTTGACTATAAATTTATATTTTAGCTGACGAATGAGCATTTATAATCATAAAAACCACTTCAAAAGTCAGTTTTCACCATGTTTGACTAAATTTGTAAAGGCACTTTCCCAAATTTGGCATTCACATGTACAGCCAAACCTGTACACATACATGCACAAACATTTTTCAATCAACATCCTCTGGTCAAAGCTTATAATTCAACACTTGCATCATATATTACAGTCAGCCTGTCAGCAACGGACAGTTTTTTCACTACAGAATAATGTTCAGTTCGTTGTGTTTTTCTTTTGTTGTAACTTCAGCAGAGGAGAGTATTACAAGTTGAGGTCAGTGGTTTGGTACTGACTTATTCTATGACATGTTCAAAATGTTTGGTCCTTTATAGCAGGCCCTCTAGTTTACAATGTTACCATACCTTCAAACCAACCAAACTCAAAATAGTTATATATATACACTGACTTCATAAATGGTATATTCATCTATATGCATTTTTTGTGACTATTTTATTAAATTAATAAATGATGAGACCGAGTTTTCATTTTTGAATAAACTATCCCTCACAAAAATGGTTTATGTCTATAGTAAAACACCACTTAAAGTGCCCTCACAAGTCAAAAATGTAACTGTATTTGTGCAGATACTTTAAAATCTTTCACCTGTTCATGAATACAAACACAAACTTTTAAATACATATGCATTCTAACAATTCAAACCCTTCCAAAACCTTTGTCTTGATGGGTGCGTTTGCATGAGTGAATGCTTCCTTGATATTTAGACCCCAAGGTCAAAGGTCAGTTCAGCATGAGAGAGCTTAAGCCCACCAGGAAACCTTCCATCGCCAGGCTACCACATTTTCAAGACGAAGAAAACACCTTTCACATCACACACACTCATATGCTTCCTCTACAATCATTGTTGTAGTGATGTGGGCATTTTTTCCCACACCTATGATTCAGTGACTCGTAATCATCTCTTTTCTCCGGATGACGTGCAACATCTGGAGGTGTTTTGAACGGCTGTTGTTTTGATTGGTCGGATGCAGTAGTAGGCGTGATCATAAATCCAGCAATGTGTGTTTTTTGTGTGAAGGTTTATTGTGTGGCACAATTTTGCTCCCCTTTTCCAGGAAATGGGAGAGAGAGAGCGAGAGAAACGGGACAGAGAGAGTTACAACTAAAATAATTTTTCTTAAAAATAACTTCGTGAGGGGAGACCCACTCTTGTACTTTTTCCCTTTAGCCTGACCACAACTAAATCAGCTCATTTTTCTAGGCTTATTCAGAAAGACTAATGGAGAAAAGTAGATCATATATGATTCATGTTCACCTAAGGGAATCTGAAAGACTTTAGGGTTTCATCGCAAAAGCACAAAAGTACTCATACTTTTACATAGAAGTAATCACTAAAACAAGTGACGATTTGGAGTGAAAGGCTTGCAGGCATACTTTAATACTGCATCTTCTCTTGTGAATTATCTGTCTCTCTAACCTTTATGGGAACAGTTTGTATATTAGGATTCGGTTTTTTCTTTACTCCAATGGCTGTTACATCAGATGTCTGGTTATGATTAAAAACAAAGGAATGTGTGCTGGCCTGACATTATATTCAGTGTGATAAGGAATTCTAAAAAGAATGCAGTGTTTGTTTAGCGTTTAGAGTTTATTCCGGCCCTTTATGGAAATCATATGTCCCCCCCAGTGCCTTTTTGATCAGGATGTGTGTTTTTGTAGGATTTCTCTGTTGCAGCAGGATGTGAAACTACATATTAAGATCTGAATTTCAGTACATTGATGGTTCCTCTGCAGTGAATGGGTGCCGTCAGAATGAGAATCCAAACAGCTGATAAAAACATTGTCAAATAATCATCACAACTCCAGTCTAACAATTACTGTCTTGTGAAGTGTAAACAAGTATTTTTAAGAAACAAGTCCATCATTAAGACATTTTTTTTAATCTTTAAACTGTTGATTCTGGCTAGAAAACAAGTGCTATGTTTATAATATTGCTTTCTTAAGTGAAAATAGAAAAGAAAGAGAAATATTCACACTGTTTGTAAGCAAAAAACTATCCAAAACAGTTGTAAACAAATGTGTGGGTGAATTTTAATGTTTCAACAAAGCAAATGTTATTATTGATTATGGTCAATAATACAGTATAATTACAAAAACCTTAACAATGAATTTGTGTTGTGTGAATTACTTTTGGATTATTGTGATGTTTTTATTAGCTGTTTGTACTTTCATTCTGGCGGCACCCATTCACTTTAGAGGAACTACTGGTGTGCAAGTAATGTGATGACACATTTCTCCAAATCTGTTCCAATTATGGACACAAACTCATCTACGTTTATGACCTAAGGATGAGTAATTCCATTTAATACTGTTTTTGTGTGTGAACGCGCATGTTGGTCAGACTTGTTCCCGCCAAAAGTGTGCTGTGTGCTTTATTAATTTGCTTATGCGTGCAGCATGTTTTCTGGCATGTGGGTTTTATTTATTGAGTCTATTTTAGTCTGGGTGCATGTTCACTGCATGATTTTTAACGTGCTGCATGTGTCTGGGTTGGCGAGTGAAGCAACAGGAAGTGCGTTGTGTTTTGGGAATGTGCTCATGGCTCAGCACACTGTTGCCAGGGAAACACAGGTCTTTTACCTTGGATTTAGATTTTTTTATATACATACATGTGCAGTTTGAATATTTAAGGCACACATGTGTCTTGATTTAGATATTTAAGCAATAAATTAATATTTAACAGACATTAATGTATATTTATCAATGGTTAATTACACATTTATTTTGAAGTATGTGTTGTGTTGTCTTGGTAACGAGAGTTTTAGAGTTTGACAGATGCAACAACAGTATGCTGATATATATATATATTTTTCCATTTGATATGATTTGATTAATTTTTGGCAGTTTCAACTGGCAGACCGTTGTTTTGCTTGTCCTTTAAATGCCTTCACTGCCAATATTGGTGCAGTTTATTCCAAGTAGGCTTCTGTTTATATGTTTACAAATATAAATTAATTTCTTTGGTTTTAATACATCAAGATTTAAGTTGTTTTTATGAAATGCTTTAAACTTGAGTTATAAATTTTAAAGAACCGATGTATTGGATTACTAAGATGAGTGTTTGGCAGAAATACTCCAAATGTTGGGAGAGTTTTAGTTTGGCTGTGTTCATAACCTGTCAGACTGGGATAAGTGTTCCTTATTGTCATGCAGCGATGAGATGTTCACATTATTTAATTCACATTACAGACACATCCTTTTCACTCAGTACCTTTGGAGAGGTCTTGAATGTGTTTTCGGCACATCTGTAATTTATAATCCCAAATAGTTCTGCAGTTCATATTGCCTGATTATTGCCCTACAGTATTTTCCATCGTATGTTAAAAGGTTTCACAGACCTTTTAGTGGTGGTAAGCATTGTTTCTGAAAGGCATTCGGGCCTAAGTGTTAGTTTCCCATGAACAGATGTTTCACTTGAGCACTACATTTTGAAATTCCTTTCATACAGACTGCTTGCTTTCAGAAGTTGCAAAAGAAAACGTTACAGAAAATTGTACAACCAGTCAGCAATAGATATGTCAGTGGTATGTGTCTGGAAGTTATGACATGGCACATAAACCCTCTGAGAAGATAAAAGCTCTAATTCTTTAGCACAAGTGGCAGAGCACTTTAGTTTGGCATTGACAGGGTCATGCTTGTGGTCATATGTATTGTGATTTACGTTTCCTGTTGTAAGAGGTAGATTCAACCAATCAGACTCCACTATACCATGCAAAGGTTCTGAAAGAAGTCTGATCTGCTCAAGGCTCCAATTATTTGCTTAAAATACAATACAAGCAGAATCTATTGTGGAAAATGGTTACAATTTAAAGTCATTCTTAATAGTAAAAACCATTGTTTTTGTGGAAACCATGAAAACTTAAGAGAAATTTCAAGTGAAAAGTAGTGTTTTGGTGAAGTTATACAAGTCTTCACAGTCGCTATATCATATTTGAACAATATCATGAGTCCTTGCTGAACAAAGTTATTAATTCTGCCAAACTTCATTCTTGAAGGTTGTGACATCACTTCAGAACAGATGGCTTTAAATCTTAAAAAGTGAAGAATAAGATTTAAAGCCAGATGCTGGTCATGGTTTCTCTTGATGTCTCACCCACTCACTGAGCTCTGGAGTTGAAGGGAAGTTCCAGGATTGTCCAGGAGAAATTGACTGAAATTATACAGTTTTGTTCTTACACTCGCTTATTCATCACATTCCTAACACACACATAGTTTACAGGAGCTGTGCTATAATCAAACACTACTCTGGATGTGTGCGTGAAGCTGTATATTTCAGAAACTCAAAAGCTGTGGAGTTTTTCTGACCCACATCCTAAATAGAGCATTGGAAAGGCCTGAAATCAACACACACACACACACACACTGCATTTAACATTCTGTCTGGTTTGAGGCTTGCTATTTTCATATTTTTCTCTGTGTGAGCCTAAGCATGTACGGGTTTTCTATTGGATGTGTTTCAGTTGTTTTTGTAAGTATGAGAAAAAGAGTATCAAGAGTATTTTTAAGTAACATTTTTTTGAAGTTAACATGGAATTCGAAGCATTTCTGTGCTGGTCTGTGAGTAGTGGGGACCGGTTTAGTTCAGAGGTGTTAATCTGTTCCATGCTGTACTCGTTACAGATGAATGACCACATGTGTATCCGTGCTGCAGAGATACGACATCTTCCAAACATCTCACGAAACTGTTGATTCAATTTACAGCATCTGATAGGAGAGATGTGAAGTGAGCTTTCCCTGATTTCACAACTTCAGAGAGTGAACTCAGTCTTCCTCTGTCCTCACTTCACCCAAAATCAGACTTGTGTGAGCTAATGGTGCTTTGTTTTAGAGTGTGATTGATTGTAATTTAAAGCATGAACATGATCATCTATCTATCTATCTATCTATCTATCTATCTATCTATCTATCTATCTATCTATCTATCTATCGTTTCGGTCTTTTTATTTTTAAAAAACAAAATAATTGGACTGCAAACTGTATTTAGATAGGTCTCAAATTTTTGTAAAATAAAACTGCAAAAATGGCAAACATACAAGAAAACATTTTTTTTAATAGAAATTATCTAAAATGTATAGTTTATATCTATGTCTATCTTATTTTTTGAACACTTTTTGTGCTTGTTATTGGTAAATAACTTAAAACCAAGGCTACAATCAAAGCGTTTCTGGTAAAAATTAAATGGAGTCAATAAGTGAAAGAATTTTAATGGATTTTGTTTTGGGAACGAAGGAGTTTCTAAGATTAAAACCACTTCTCTGTCTATCACTGTTGTTTTCGTCCCCCTCTCTCTCCAACACATGCCAGACACCATTGAGAAATTACCATTTTTTGACTTTACTTCCCAAAAGAATCGGTAAATTTCATCATTGCCATCTGAATCCCTGCATTGCTCCAATAACTATCCCGTGCAATGATGTGCAGTGAAGGAAGGTTCAAATCTAACCAAACTTTGGCGTAATGAGATGGGCACTTCTTGTAATTGCAGCTCTTCCTTTTTATGGAGAGATGGGCGGATGTGCTTTTTGTGATTTTAGGGTCATTAAAAGGTTTAGATGACAAGATTGTCCCATTTCCAAACCATTTATTTCCTCCCATTTTGGGATTTGTTCTGACCTCTGAATGAAATCCATATTTCAGCTTTAAAGGTAAAGCAAGGTGCAGGAGAGGGCTTGGTGCTATTAGATGAATCGCCCGCTATGTGGACACATATGCAAGAATGTTTCATTTTATGTGATAGGACAATCTCAACTAGGGCTGCAGCTATCGAATATTTTAGTATTCGAGTATTCTACTGAAAATTCCATCGATTAATCGAGTAA
>JAUCNO010000279.1:6592021-6614603 GCA_032353835.1 Enteromius viviparus | reverse complement strand
TCGCTGATGTTATTTTCAGTCAGAACACATTCACGCGGCATGATTTTGAATCGCCGACAGGTCCAGATATATAGCATGCCAAATATCTCACGTGTGTCGACACGTCAGCGATTCTCTCAGATCGCGTCTTTGATAGTTTACACTGTGTGACAGTCACGTGCGTGAACGAGCACCGATTTGCCTGTGATTTTGGGCATTTGTCGGCGATTTCTCAAAACCTGTCGGAGAGTCAAAATCGGTGCAGACGTGAGACCGGCCGGTCAGGCATCTGGGCCGGTCATACAAAAAATCGTCCGATTCCGATCACTAGCCGGTCAATCGGTGCATCTCTACTACTTTTTCCAAGTAACTAGTGAAGTAACGCATTACTTTTAAAAAAAATATCTGAGTTACTTTTTAAAAAGAAAAAAAGATTTCCATTTATTGACTGAAAAGTCTCCTTTCAAGAGAAAACAGAAGGGCAGAGGCGTTGTATAGTGTAGTTCTAGACTAAATGTGAATGTGCATTAATTTATCTCACTCAGATTTAGTATTCAACAAAATTAAATGGTGAAATGCAAAAAGTGACACAAACCTGCAATAATTAAATACAGTAACACAAATTTATCCAATACGAACATAAATCATTTAAGTTCTTCTTAACTACAGCAAAACAAGAAGACAGATATTCAAACATAAAAAAATCAGCAAGTTATCAAGTGTTTATGTTCTGGTGTATGTATGACTCACCCTGCCAGCTGACACTAGCCTTACTGTTCAAAACTGCTGTTAAATCCCACACAGATATACAACCATCTGTAGTGGCACTGAACAGCAACAAAAGCCTACGACAGAAAGAAGACAAAGGAAAATAAGTTTAAGAAATGTTGAAATATGGAATAAGTGTTTGATAAAGGTACATTGTGTCCTTACTTTCTGTCCTGGGAGTCCTCCAGCTTGTAGGTGGCGACGCTGAGCACACACCTTTGATGGTAAAAACACTCCCAAAGCATGTCAACACTGCTACTGCTCTCAGTCACGCTGAAAAGCCTCGAAAAAAAAACCAATACATTAATCTAAATGCTAAAACATAAAATATTGCATAAAATTCTTTTAAATTCATACGTTCATGATCTTTAACCAAGTTACCTTACTGCACCATCGCTACAGCCCAGGGCCAGTAGGACACACTCAGTCCCATGATGCACAACAGCCATAGACATGTACCTACAAAGTGAGAAAGCATTTGCACAATAAAATCCCAATGTAATCGCTGACAATTATGTTAATTGTATTGTCTGCCCTCTGGTGGTTAGAAATCTTTAGCTGCAATTAACCACCGAACAACATTGGACCCAATTGATTTTCGTCCAAAAAAAAAACACATTACTGAAACATTTTCCAAATTATCTTCTTCGGTGTTCAAAAGAAGTTATACAGATTTGGAACAGCGTCAAGGTGAGTAAATGATAAAAAGAGTTTTTCTTTTTGGGTAACCTATCCCTTTAAGCTAGTAGTCATGGTAGTAATGCCATGTCAGCATCTCAAGGTATTTTTATGTCAAAAACACCTTTAAGAAAATTAAAAATGACTCGGTATTTTCATTCACAAACACATGCACACCTTGTCTCTGGGTCCATTTTGACAGTCTTGTGTCGGTTCCGCTTCCGTTCCCACTGTTCATCCAATCGATGGCCTGCTATCTGAGTGACTTGACAGATTGGCTGACCCTGCTGCTCATCCAAACGAATCAAGAGCCGGTAACACTGCAGCTGGGCCCGGCCACCCGCAGAAAACACCAAGGAAGAGACAGAGGAGTTATCCATCTCGTCTTCTCCCCCTTTTTCATTCATTTCTCTTCTTCTGACTGCAGCCAGTGCACGAACATTTGAGATATGGTCCGTTAGAACTGAGAGCACTTTAACAGTTCCACTCTCTGGACTGATGGCGAGGACACCTACTGTGGTATCTTCCCCTCCGGTAACAAAAACTTCCCAAACTTCTGAAAATTGTCCAGTCTTGGTAAGACTACCAAGGTGACAAACACAGCTGATGCCTCGTCCATGTAGCCCCTCTTTCAGTGTGTATCCATTCACATTGGTTTCTGTGGATTCTAATGACCGTGATGCCATGACGGCACCATGCTTGATAAACACAAGGGTACCTTGTCCAAGTGTATGTGCTTGAGGATCGGTGTCGTCGTATATCGGGCTTTTAAAGGCCCAGGATCGATGCCCACCTCCACAGGAAACTGATAAAAGCTTCTCTTGTCTGTGAGGGTCCCATATAATGAAGTGGACCGAGTGGAAGCCAAGCATTACAAACCGAGTTTCGGCTATGCTTGCACTCTCTCGATCGATCATCCTTGTCTTGATTCTCTCATCCAGCTTCTTTCTCTGTAACTCAGGACTATCCAAGCCCAGAAACAGAACTTTCTCTATCCAGTCCATGCCTCTGCAGGCCCGTTGAACTCTACGCACCTTCAGGACATTTTCTTCAACAATTAATATTCTTACAGATCCATCTCGACCTGTACTGTAACATAAGTCTTGATACTCACACACAGAAGTCACACCTTGCTTTCCATGTACTCCATAAAGGGTACTGATAGGAGACAGAGGACAACTGTTTGCTTCGTCCGTTTGCTTGTTTTTAGTTTCTTGCTCTTGTAAGTCTGTTCTACCTTCATTGCCTTTGTCATTCTCTTCTCTTTCAATGTATAGCAGTAGTGACCCTCTACGATCACCACATAGGTACAACCCCTTTCTCTGGGACAAGGTAACTGCAGCAGTCAGCCAGCGTTTGGCACAGGGTGGCAGCAGGAATGGACGAAGAGTTTCCTCTTGCATATACAAGCCTGATTCATCCTCTGTTACTTTTATTGTCCAACGGTAAACCAGTCCCTCGGAGCCTGATGCAAGAAGACAACAACTCCAGGACTCTTTAAACACTCCTTTGACCCAAAGTACAGAGTGAATTTTACCCTTGCCAGCTCTTAACAAGACTCCCACACTTGGCTGCCCTACAAGAAACACCTGGACACCTCCATTCAGATTACCCACTGCACACACCCACAAAATGCAATCTGAATTCTGGACGTGGATGCTTGTGACCTCCATCACACAATAGGACTGGAATTCTGCTCCCCCTTGCCAAATGACATTCCAGGTGTCACCCGAACTAAGGCACACCTCTCCTTGATCAGTACAGACCAGAATTGCATTCGATTCACTCTCACCCACTAATCGGACCACTTTGGGACAACCCTGTCCTTTAAACCCCAGATCCAGCTGAGTCTCTGCCTGAGTTTCCTCACAGTCTTTCTTCTCCTCTGCCACTCTCCATAATCGTAGCCCTCCATCTGCACCTCCAGTAGCCATCCATCCCTCCTTACAGCCTCCTATACTTCCCTCGCTGACAGCTAGAGCCCTAACTCCACCTGACCTATGCCCTCTAAATGTACGTCCCACCTTTCCTTCACCTCCCCATTCCCAGAGCAGGCACGCTCCATCTTCTCCTGCACTGAATACACGGTTTGGTGCAAGCCTGACACAGAAGACCCGTGCCTGGTGCCCATAAAGCACACGAAGACAGGTTGGCGATTCCTCTCCACAGCCTGCTTCTCCACCCAACGTACCGACGCTCCACAACCGAACACTGCGGTCATCTGAGGCAGATGCCAGCCAACCAGATTTCTTAAGGTAGCAAAGGCTGAAAATGACTCCGGTGTGGCCCAACAGGCGTCTCTCTACCTGGGACTGGCCATCAGGTTTGTTTCCTGTGGGCCTCCACAGCACAAGCTGATTGAAAACAGTCCCACCTACCAGCACTGAAGAATCCCAATTTGGACCAATCATAAGTGCAGAGTAGAGAAGACAGGTCTCTACGCAGGAGTAGAAGGAAAGGACATTACCAGATTCTGCATCTAAAAGCAAAACAGCATTGTGAGCCAAGGATATGCCTAACTGTGGGTGCGGTTCTTTTTTCAGCCAATAAATGTCCAGAACCCAGTCTTGAAGCTCCAAGAGCGGACCGATGAGCTTTAGGCATCGTCCTCCAGTGTTGAAGCTGACAAGCCGAACTCCTTTACCTCCAAAAACAACAATGTTATCACTGTCCAAAACAGACTTTTCAGATGAGATTACATTGTTGAACTGTCTCTCTTCTAACTGATGTTTTCTGTTAGGTCGTATCCCATGTATCCGGTAATTATGAAGAACATTTAAGGATGCGCATTCTTTCGTTGGAGATGCCTGAAGACTGTACACAGAGAGGACTGGTCCCTGACCTACAGAATGACACAATTAACAGGAAATAATTAATCAAATGAACATGAATATTTTCATAAGGATAAATACACAAATGCTCATTATTTATATCGAGAGACGTTAAAGCATTTCCCAAACAAATGTTCCTTTTAGTACAAGAAGAAGGAAATTTAAAGGAAGCAAACTCAGATCCTATTTGCCAGTATACACAACTCAGCAGGAAAAAAGTCACACTCTGCATACTTTAATCCAGCACAGATTTTTAGTGATGTTTTGCTACCTGTTCATTAAATGAATAAATGTCAGTCACCTGTCAGCAGGAAATCCTCCCCCAGGAATTCCAGTGCAGTCACTGGAGCAACAAGCACAGTGCTCTTCATCACAGCAGACTCTACAGGAGATGCCATTTCAAGCAGTCTGAGCAGCCTGAAGATTTCTGGAGCACAGCAGAAACATCACAGCATTATTCACTATTGTCAAGTAAATGAAGCTGAATTGAACATCCATACTGTTTGCAATGTCTTTTACCATCCACTTTTTCCTACTGGGAATAAGATCCACTCAAAAAAACTGAATCATAATATTGTGCTACAAATAATTCTTATCTATCATTTTGACTGAATGAGCTATACATTTTCATGTTTTATTTTTAAACTACAGGAGAATAACATACCACTTGTTATTTTAATGTGACATGGTATAACAACAATATCTATGGCAAGAGCTCTTTTCTTTTTTTCCTCTTTCTGTTCAGTAGTATTAAAGCTATCAAGCTGAACTCTGTTTCCTCCAAAAACGATGAGGTTGTCACTGTTCAAAACAGACTTTTCAGATGAGATTACATTGTTGAACTGTCTCTCTCCAAACTGATGTTTTTTAATAGGTTGTATCCCATGTATCTGGTACTTATGAAGAACATTTAAGGATGCACATGAAGACTGTACACTGAGAGGACTGGTCCCTCACCTACAGAATGACACAATTAAAAGGAAAGAATTAATTAATTGAACATTAATTTTTTCATAAAGATAAATACATAAATGGGTGTATTTTCAGGCTGCAGGAGAATAACATACCACTTGTTACTTTAATAATTAATGTGACATGGTATAACAGCATCTATGGCCGTTTCCCTCTTTCTATTCTGCTTTAAAATATAAAAAAGACAACACATAATACAAATTTGTTGTCTGCTCTCCTGATTTTATTTACAGTATACACCATGAATAGTTCACTAGAATGCACAAAAAAAATTATTTTCTCCAAAAATCTTTACATCTCTTTCCAGGATTGTTTTCACACGGAGGATTTAAAATGTAATTGTGTCCCCATTTTACTTTTAATTCCATTTAATTCTGTGTGTTGAAAATACACAATAAACTAGAAAAAATATTTTAGTAAAATAATGTCAAAGATTACTTAAACTTGTATACATTATTGCTGTATTTGATTAAAATATACATTTGAAAAGTATACATTAATTGTTTATATTTTTTTATATATTTTGTGAAGTGCTGAAGATTAAAGAAAACGATTAAAACAATAATAATTAAACCTTGACTAAACAAGATTATTTTTTGTTTACTAGCATGTCATGTAACTTAACTCATATCAGAAAACCATACACGTGAATGCAAAGGAACTATAAATAAATACTTTGAAGTCAAGCAACATTAATTGTTTAATGAATACACGTCAGTCATCATGTCAACAAGACTAACAAGTTACCATAAAATGAATTTTCTAGCAGGTATCTGTCTTCTGTGTGTTTGTCATCATAACAACAACCCTGTCAAGTCCAGTTTGACTTACGCTTCCCGTGTAGAGACCGTGTCTTTATTTTGCGAGGAGGTCAAATGGAAAAGTGAGGTATTTTCTTTCATACTAGTTCCAGCATGTTTTGTGCCGCACGCATGTCTTGTCGCTTCCTCGTTGGCGTCGCGATGTTCGCGACCTCGTCCAATCGCGCTGTTCAATACTGCACAGACCGCTCCATGCTCGCCGTCTATTGGATAAAACGGACCCTGCGCTTTCTACTGTAAAAACGCGTAGATTTGTGCATTTGCCTGATGCACAAACCATATGTATTGCGTTGATCTCATGAGAATGGTATACAAATCATATAAAATGCACAAACCAGTGAACTGCCTTTTTACGCCCGGAGCGTCATTTTGCGCATGTGTCTCCACCAGTCTGTTGTTTAAATTTCTTACGGAGCGCTTAAACCCAGGGGGTGGGGACAAAGTATAATATTTTCAGGATAAAATCGTCAGACTGATGATTGCATGTAAGTAGTGTCAATATAAATAATATAATATCGGTTGGTCATAAGCTGTCGTGTAAATGCATAAGAGCTTCATTAAGAACAGTAAGGTCTAGCTGTAGTCTTAAATCGCAGCTCAGGTTTACTTCTGTAGTGCGATGCTCGGGTTTAGCGCTGTAGCTAACGAGAACAGCGCATCCATAATAATGCTATTAATAAAACTAATAAATGTAGCCTGTTCCACCTCTATCTGAATTACTTGGCAATTGTGAAGGCTTGTTTCTTCTTTGTTCATTCATGCATTTAATAGCGATATGATTCTTGAACGAATTGTTGGGTCTGTCCGTTGCAATGAACCGGGTTGAACTAGTTCACAAAAATGGACTGAACGATTCGTTTTAGAAACAACTTGAATGAGCCGAGAAGCGGTAAGCGAGTTATAATGAAAACATTTAGAGTGAACCGATTTTATTTTTGTTAAATTACTTAAACTAAACATCTGAATTGTTGCAAATACAATTAATTGGAAATGTATTTGGATAGTTTTCTCAAACACAGCCGTTTTTAATAAATTTAATTTATCGAGTGCAGAAAATATAAAACACGTGCAAAAACGTTTCAGCGATGAGATGTAAATACAATGTAAATACATTATATTTATATTATTCGTTTTTTTAAATGCTTTATTAGCCGCGTTGCTGTAAAAGAACTTACAATAAGCGCTTTCATCAACAAAACGACGACGTCACGATGAAGAATAATTGGCAAACTGTTTTTATCAACCGGCTCTTTGAAACGAACTGTTCAAAAGAACCGACTCTCAGAAATCAATTCGTGAAAAACTCGATGCTTTTCCCCGAAATGTTTCCTTAATTCTTCCAAGAGAAGGAGCTGATATTAAGATTCAAAAACGGCAAGCATTATCATTATTTTGTTTCTGTCTGCTAAATTACAGACTCCACATGTGTACCTGGTGACCCCTTGAGCATCAGGTGGATCCCGGATGCATTTCCATTGAACACTGAAACGATTTACCTGAGGCATCCAGAGTTTAGCATCACTGCAACTGAAACTCTAGAAGTGTGCTGCACATGATGAAAACCAAACCAACCTCGCCCTTCTGTAAAGCTGGAGTGTAAAACTCAAAAACTAACGCTGTGATACTGCAAATGTTACCATGTGAAATTATTCAAACTAGACTGTTCTGTTGAAATAAACTAGTGCGATACTTTGTAGATTTTCTATAAATGAAGTAAAACACAGTACCTCAATATAAGCCTTCTTACCCATTGCTCTCATGCTGACCACCATGACTTACCGCATGCCAAACTTCACTCTGGAGCAGAAGCTTTTCCTGCTTCAGAGAATCCATGCGGTGGTGGACACAGTCCAGGACTTTCGGAAAGACACCAACACTACTGTGCACCGGAACGCTGTTTGGGCAGAGCTGGCTCAGGCCTTCAATGCGGCCTTCCCCGGTCGACCCCCCAGTAGCATCGGCTCTCTGAAGACACTGTGGAAACGGTTGAAGGTGGAATGTCGTGTTGCGCTGCAGAAGCGACAGGAACAGCAGGCCGCTGGGCTTCCTGTGTCTGCCCTAACTCAGGTAAATTGAAGTCTTGTACATGTTCTATAATTGAGTTATATGCTTTGAAAATTCTAGTAACACACAGTGTGGTTGTGTGTGGTTCTTGTCAGGTGCAGAGAGAAGTGATTGCCCTCGTACCGAATCTGATCTCCTGTCTGGAGGAGGTAGATGGAGATGGCAGCTATGCCTCGGTTAGGGGTAGCTCACCTGGAGCAGGTAATTAATAGTCACGTCATCTCTATTACAGGATGAAATACTACCATTCTTCCCAGCTGTCAGCTCTGTAATTATACGAGGAAGGAGATTAATTGAGTCATTCTCTCTCTTGTAGTGATGGGACTTTCAGGCACTAATGGGAGTGAGCATGAAGATGCTGACCACAGTCAAAATGATGTAAGACTGAAATCAGCCTTGAAAGGATTACTAAAGTACATCTTAAGCTAAGCGTTTCTTTTATATTGCAGGTTTTATTATTTAAATATGATTAACTCGATGAAAAGCATGAAAAGCTTGGAGCTCGCACTGTAATTTTATAATGTAACTATGTTACACAGGAAATGTGGTGAAAATGTAATATTCATTTATAAATATTAATTTGTATTTACTGTATACACTGCATTCAGATGGTTTGGGATTTTTTTTTAAAGAGATTGATAGTAAAGACATTTATAACAAATAATAAAAAAAAAGGTTTTGTTGAAGTTGGTGTTCATCAAAGAATCATGAAAGAAGTAACAGTTCCCACACAAATATTAAGGTGCACAGCTGTTTTAATATTTTCTGAGTAATATTAAAATAATTTTTTAAAGATCATGTGACACTGAAAACTGAAGTAATACTGTAGCTGCTAAAAATTTTCCATCGCCGTAATATGTTTGACCCTGGACTGCAAAACCACTGGGGTCACTGGGGTATATTCATAGCAATAGCCAAAAATCCATTGTATGGGTCAAAATTATAACTTTTTCTTTTATAGCCAAAAATCATTAGGATATTAAGTAAAGATGGATGTACCATTAACTAATTTTGTAAATTTCCTACTGTAAATATATCAAAACCTTTTTTGACTTTTTTATTATTATTTTTGGTTAGCAATAACTTCATTTGGACAACTTTCAATTTTCAATTTTGATGTTTTAGCACCCTCAGATTCGAGATTTACAAATAGCTGTATCTCAACACGATATTGTCAAATCCTAAGAAACCATGCATCAATGGAAAGCTTATTTATTTAGCTTTCATATGATGCATAAACCTCAATTTCGGGGAAAAAAAACTGACTGGTTCTGTGGTCCAGTGTCACAAATTACATCTTTACCTATATTTAAAAATGTCAAAAAATATTTATTTTAAATTGAAATAATATTTCACAATAATATACTGTATTTACTGTATTTTTACTCAAATAAATACAGCTCTGGTGAACGCAAGTGACTATTTAAAAAAATCTTATGAAATAAAAGCTTTAAAAATAAAAAGCTTTTAGCTTTTTACTATAAAGCTGATATATACTAAGCTATATAAATAGTAATTTTTGTAATATTCTGTGTTCCATACATATACATTTTCACCAGTGTTGCATTCTTTGCACATTTCCTGTGTTTACTACATGTACTGTACATTGCATGCATGCTATATTCTCAATATACAGTAGCATGCCACTTTGAGCCATAGTGTACAGTGATTATGATGCTATTAAACTTCCTTTTTTACAGGAAGTAGACAGCAAGGAGAACTTAGCCATTGAGCTTGGACTGGTCTCACCAACTCACCCACCTGTTAACTCTGGGACAGCCTCCTCTCCTCTCCACTCACATTTAGTCTCTTCCAGGGCTAGCCGTCCCTCCCTCATCTTCCCAACCCATGCAGGAAGCTCCTCAGGGCTGGGATCAGGGACTAGGGGTTCAAACTTCGATACCCCACACAGAGAGCCTGGGCTACCACGTGCTCCTGCCGGAGGAGCAGTTGAGAATTCATTACCACCGATGGACTCTTATACCTCAAACTCCAAATGGGAGGCACGTCGACAGGAACTGTTTGAGCTGGAGCATCAGCAGACAATGAGTCTGTTACTGCTGCAGCAGTGTGTGTGGGAGGAGAAGAGGAAAGCAGTCAGACAAAAAGAGAAGGCGGCGAGGGCCAAGAAGAGATATTATCAAGCCAAACTACAGAAGATCGGTGCAGATCCTCCACCTTCTAGTAGTGACAGCGAGGATAATGAATATCTACAGACTTGAACTCAGATGTTTTTGACGTCTTAGCTATGTTTGCTTTCTTTTTGAAAGTCATTTTTTAATTCGAGCTATGCTGTTTATTTACAAAACAATATATTTTTTATTGTGGACTAAAGTTAATTGGTGTTTAGGAATGTACCATGTGTATCATATGGAGGGGGAATTCACTCGAGCAGGCTTTGTTCCAATAGCCGATACAAATCTGATTTCCTTTCATACTCTCTCATCAACACCGATGCTGCATTCCAATCAAAAGTGGGATAGTTAAAGACCTCCAAATTTAAATTAATAATTTACTCACTCTCATATCCCTCCTAACTGTGTGACACACTTTCTTCTGTGCAGCACAAAAGAAGGTATTTAGAAAAAAGGCCTCAGTGTTTATTTTGTCTATATAGCATAAGTAAATAGGTCCAGTATATATATATATATATATATATATATATATTTAAAGTGACTTAAGAATTTGTTTACTACCTCTTTAACTCATGTTTAAGTTATATCATATAACAAAAACAACCGAAAATCTTATGTTAGGGATGTATTGCAAATGGGAAATTGGAAATTAAGAGTGCAATAGTCAAACACGTCCATCTAGTGCATGTTTGCAATGGAAAAACTGTGCAGTGGAATGCAAAAATTTCTTAGTGAACAGCCCAAAACCCTCAGGCCAGAACTGAGCAGTGCGGAGATGATGAGAGGAGGAAATGAACTGAAATTAGATTTCTAATGTTACTGTATAGCATTTTAATTTAAAGCTTGTGGATCAAACCAAGGATTGATTAAGGTTTTGCAAGGCCCCCGTTGGATAAACAATAAAAATTATGTCTGTAAAAAATTCCACTGCAAATATGAGGTGAGAAAGCATAGTTACATAGTTAGATACACATTGCAACATCAATGTCTGAAAAACATTTTAGGGGTCGTTGCCAGTCCATAATCTATCCTTGGATACAATTCATCTGACTGTTTTAGGACAGCGTCTTCAGGACCAATGTTTATATTCAGTTCACTGTAGCTCATTTATACTATGCAGGTTTTTTTCAGGTAAATAAGTGCTTCTCTTAAAGTGACTTCCTACTCATGGACTGCTTGACGTTAGTTCAGTGTTGTCTTAGTATACAGTGTTTGGGAACAGAGCCCTTTGTTCTTTTTCAAAATATGAAAAGGTCTAAAATGGAAATTCTGTCATCATTGTCTAACCCTCATTATGTTCCGAATCTTTGATCCAGGTTATACAGGTTTGGAACAACATGAGGGTGAGTAAATGATACTTTTATTTTAGATGAACTGTCTTTTAAGGAAAGTTACAACAGTAGACTAAAATTGAGTGTGTAAACCAGTGAAACTGAATGTTAGACTGAATTAAACTAGTGAGAACCTTCCACTGTAAAAGCAGATTTAAAATTGACATTTAGATGTAATTTCAGTCGATTCGACTGAAATTCAGGAAAACGTGTGATGTGATAAACAAGTTTCATTTTTTAACTATAAAAGTGTTTGTCTTGAATATTCAAAAAAAAAAAAAACAGAAGCGTGGTAGCAATAACTCTTTTATTGACGCCCAATGGGTCTCACTTTCATCTCCCATTGGTAGCTGATTTTTTTTTCTGAAAACCCCTATAAGTAAAAGGGATACAACATGTCCCACATTAAACATGTTGAGCCATTATACATTCCCCTTTTCTCTCTCCCACCCAATCATTGTCTTGTACCGCTCTCCCTCTCTCTCTGACGGACAGAGAACATTTCTTTTCCCAGAATGCATTGTGAACAGAAGAGAAGGGGGACATATCAGACGATACATGTACAAAAGTTTCACACTTAAAACATCTGAAACAGGTGAAATCCTGCTCTTATAAAAACAAAAAAACCTCCCATACGCACTTCTTTAGAAACACTCCAGCAACGATTATGGTAGAGAAATTAATTTCAATAAATATTAATAAATAAAATAAATTAATTTAATGTCTGTACAAGATAAAGTTATGCAGTAATAAATAAAATATAAAACCATGACTAGAAAAAGTACTGGAGCACTTTATGACAAGTAAGAGGTATAAAAGGGATGATATAGGGCACTCTTTTTGGCAAAACTCATGGTAATACTGCAAATGACTAATGAGATAAAGTCATATGATGAATCACGATTTCCCACAGGAGCTTGATATTACGAAATCATCTCACCTTAATGGCTGTATTTAGCTCATTTTACAATACTCCTTCTGAAGCACTAAGATTATTCAAAACTTCACAGAGACAATAATGACTGATATTTAGATATGCTCTTTTTGTTAGAAAATAAACCAAAGATGGATTAAATATTTCCTCAATAGCTGATTTGGGATCTTTGTGTAACGTTTCCCTAAGCAACGTTAAAATTATAATAATTCTGGATATGAAAGACGTCTTAATTATGCTCCGAAGTCTTGTAGGTTAGTTACATGAATGATTAAAAGGTCTCCTCACACAGCTGCAACAAACTTCAACACATGCTTCGATATGATTTCAGAGCAGTTTGGCCAAAAATATAAAAAAAACTGGACAGGCATTTCATATAAGCATGAGTCTGTTGGGGTTTGTTGAAGAAATGTGTTTAGATCAGGCTAAAATCTTCCAATCAAGTCACCTGTCTGAAAACAATCCATTGACTGACAATCATTACGGTCCAAACATATCTTTTGTTTCATAACTTCTTTATAATTACAATCACTGTCTCTGGAGTTTCCCACCAATCCCATGTTTGGGCCAATAAGTTCTGCATTTACACGGACCAGTCCTTTTCTTCATAGACTGTCTTCGGTCTATCAGTGGGCGTGGCTTGTTGCATAAACTAATGTTGGAGTGGAAAGATTGGAGTGGGAATGTCTGGGACTGTTTTGGCTCGGAATGGGTTTGAAAATGATTTTTTCGATCCTACCCACTTAAACACATATCCACAAAATCTTCAAAAACATCACTAGAGATTTTTCTTCTTTGATCTTTGATGAAAAAGATACAAAAAGTATAAAAATGTTCTGTACAGTTTTTTTCTCTCTCTCTTTGTCTCTGACCAGTCCTCTCAGCTGTTGGTCTGAAATCTGAGGTTTGTAGTTTGAATTCACTGAAAATCATAGAAATCATCACCTTCTCTGGTCTGATTTCCTGTCTGTTCTCAGTAGGGTGATATCTCAAGCCCTTGATGAACAACTTCACTCGCATGTCCTACAGTATGCTCTTCTCAGGGTGAAGTAGGAGTCCTAAACGCTCCCGTTTGGCTAGGTCCTATGATTATTGAGCCCATCTGCAGCGGTGCATTATGGGACTGTGAAGGAATCATCAAGATTGTCCATCACTTCTGTTAACTCTACAAAGAGAAAAAAGCAAAAGATCAATAATAAAAGTCAATCATTTCATCCTGTACATCATGTAAAAAAAAAGTGCACCAGTGGTAGCTCGCTTATTGTTATTTATATTACATTTCATTTAAAAAAAAATAATAATAATAAAAAAAAAAATATATATATATATATGGAAAATTCTTGATCACTCTAAAAAATTGTTTAAATAAGTTAATATATATACATGATATAAAAAAACAAACAATATAATAAAGCAAGCGTAACATAACGTAAAGCATTATACAAATATTAAATATAAATATATATTTCAGGCCTATTAAAAAAGTAATAGTAGTACTATTTTAATAATTATATATATACTTATTTATATTCATATTGCTTTTGTATGCTTTTGTTTATTTTATAAGAATTTGTATGTTACATTCAATTAAAAATAATAATTATTAATTAGGATTATTTTTTTATAAAAACTCTTTATTATTTTAATAATGTTATAACAAAACATTCATATTTTCTAATTTATATATTTCTATTGCTGTTTTATTTTTAATAGCAATTTTCATGTTGCATGTTTTTTTAAATCTAATATTTAAAAAAAAATTACAAATTAAAAAAGCTCAAAGTAAACCACACAAAATTTGCAATGGATCACCATGGAAAAGAGCAGCTTTGACATTCTGAAACACCAAATGATGAACACGAAAGGAGACAAAACAGGGGCTAGACTTACTCAGAGTCAGGTGACACTTCAGAGACGCTTTGAGAGGTTGCAGAGAGAGGAGGCGGGGAAGGGGAGGGGCCTGCTGAGGCAGCGACAGGGTTAGAGGGTGGGGTTAAGACAGAGGAGCTGAAGGAGGCGAGGATGGAGGAGAGGATATCCAGGTGTTCACTAGAGGGCGGGCGACTAGATGGAGCTCCAGGTGCAGCTGCAGATGGTGGGTACCTACATGGAGGGGCAGAGTCTAGGCGACCGCGGCGAGAGGGCAGGGTTTCCTGGGGTTCCTCTGTGATTGGTGGAGGGGGTGAGGAGGGTGGGTGTGGCTCAGGGTGTGAGAGCTGTCGGGGCGGCAGGGTTCTCAGCCACTCCCTGCAGGGCTGTGCTCCACCATTAGATTCCAACTGCTCCCGAGATCGACTGCTCATGAGAGCCCCTCCGAGGTGCTCCCGAGATGCCTGTTGCCTTGTTAGAGTGTTAAGCTGCGTTCTCGAACCGCTTAACGAAGCCTCTGCCCCCATCAAACCCACCATACCACCTCTGCCAACCAGATCCTCTCTGGAGGCATGGATACTGTGAACGGGGCCCAGCCTCTCTCTGGACCCACCCAGGTGTTCGGCACCAAGCTCACGTCGTCTCGGCAACAGGTCGAGGTTGTCACGAGAGCGCTGGCGTCGCGCAAGTGAATCCAGGTGTTCGCGGGAAGAGTATCGGGAAGCTGGTTGCGACAGTGAGCCAGTGCCGGAGTACATACGACCATAGGAGGCAGCTGGAACGCCTCTGTGACCCAATGTGGAAGTCCTGTACCAAGACATCTCGCTGGGAGCCCGACCCACGGCAGACAGGCCCTGCAGAGCAGGAGGGCAGCCCAGACGATTCTTCAGGATTCCTGGGAAATGGATGCAGTGGGGTTTATTATGGCTGATATGCACTGATATTAAAACGCTGACAATACATAAAAATTAGTGGTGTCAAATGATTAATCATGATTAATCACATCCAAAATAAAAGTCTTTATTTACATAATATATGTGTTTATGCTGTGTTTATTTATTATGTTTATATTAAAACACACGTACAGTATATAATTTGAAAGTATTTACATGTAAATGTATTTATTTATTTATTTTGTTATATTTTATATTATATCTAAATATATTTAATATATAAACATAACATATTTTCATTAAATATACACATGCGTGTGTTTGTATTTATATATACTTAATAAATATACACAGTACATACACATATATGAAGAAAAACTTATTTTGATGCGGTTAATCATGATTAATCTTTTAACAGCTCTCATAAAAATATATATAAACACACACATGCATGTATATATTTAAGAAAAATGTTTTGTCTACATATTAAATGTATTAGTATATATGAAATAAATTATGAATATATACATGCAAATACATGTAAAAATTTGCTAAATATATGCTGTGTGTGTTTATATATGCATAATAATTATACACAAATGCACACACATATATTATGTAAGCAAACACTTTTATTTTGAATGCATAAAACTGTGATTAATCGTTTAACAGCACTAATATAATAATAATAACAAATATTTCTTGAATATCAAATCAGCAAATTAGAATAACCTCTGAATGATCATGTGACACTGCAGTACTACTGACTGTTGAAAATTTAGTTTTGACATCAAAATAAATTAACATATATTAACATAGACAACATATATTTCAGCTTGTAATAATATTTTATATAATCACAGTTTTGCTGTATTTTCAAAATCAAATCAAATAAATGCAGTCTTGGTGAGCCTCAAAAACTTCTTTCAAAAACGTTAAAAAGCTTTTAGATCCAAATGTTTAAATGGTGGCTTATATAAAACGGAAATGTTTTATCTAAGCCTGTGATGCCTGCGATTAGGTGGAGCAAGTCTGTGAGTTCTCTCATTTTCTGTGGCAATAGTTCATACCAAAATGTTGGCTTTCAAAACCATAGAACATTATCAGCCCCTTAAGGCTTTTTCTTAAATGATTAATGTGAGAGGATCTGGCAACAACTACACAACTGAATCTGGTGTGGGTGATGAGTGACATGAAACTGGATGGATTAGGAGTCTCAAAAGAAGTTAGTGTTCTTTGCTCCCCTTAATGTTTCTTATGAGTTTAAAAGACAGAGGACAGATTGCTGTAAAGCTCATTCAAAAGATGACAAGCTCTTAATTAGTGCTTTCCATATAGTTGATGATGAATATGTGGCAAATTTTTAATGAACCTGTTTTTGTGCTTATCTTTATCTGCACATTTTTGGGTATGTGGCTCATTGCCACGTGACTGAAAGACTCAAAGAGTGTGTTTCTGAAGCTTCCGATCTTTTTCTATTTAAAACCTCATAATAATAATCCTTCTTAAAATCACTAAGACGAATACAGTCCTATCAGTAGACTTATACACGCTGAAGGTCATGGCTGCCATGCTAATATAAATTGATTATGGCCGGCTTGCTCTGAACATTTCTAAAACGGTATTGGTTACTTTAATTTTACGTTTTTTGTCTGATGCTACATTCAAGTCCAGCTGCCATATTAAATAGTGCAACAAACAAACAAAAATACTGAGCATATGCCTTGTATCCATTAAAATCAGTTCATTAGTTGGTGATTTGTTATATATCATTTTCTTCTTTGTTTCTGACCTATAGTACCACGTCTCTCAACACTCATTTACCACAGTTTATTCAGAATCAGTCAATTCACCCCCCCTCTGCATCTTCTGTAAAGTCCCCTGTTCAACGTGTTGTAAATAATGGTCAGTGTTTGTGACTCATATTCTAAACTATATATTACTCTCCCTGGTCTCAAACGGTTTTCTCATTTTCTCTCTATTTTTTCCCTCTTTCTTCTTTCAGCCTCTGTAACAGATGTTATCAATCTGAGAGATGTCTGTTCCACTCTGTCCTGAGTCAGTAAAGCACTTTTAAATGAGGCTGTCTGTCGGACAAAAAAAGTCACTCTCAACTGGAGTGTAGAAAGGCCAGACAGTTTGGTTGAGATCAAAAATAAATGACTAGATTGAAGCCATATTTAAGATAATAACATTAAAACATTTGGGGTCAGTAGGATTTATTTTATTTTTAACATAAAAAAAAAAAAAAAAAAAAAAAATATATATATATATATGTTTCTGTACGTTTCATCAGCAAACACTAAATAAATATCTATATGTGTGTGTGTGTGTGTGTGTGTGTGTGTTTTAGATTTTATATGCATATACCAACTCAGTCTCTACATGTTAGGAACTTCAAATGAAAGGCAGACATTGGCATTGATATCATAACCTCTTATATGCACACATGAACTATCACATTCCTCACAGACATACATAGACATTCTCCATTCATAAACATGCTGGCCACACATGCAACCCCACACACTCACTCACACACACACACACATGCTGGAGTTGATGACTACCACATGGCAGGAAGAGGATAGTGTTGTGGATTGGACAAGGAGACCCCTACTGGTGTTACTCTAATACTTCCCCCAATAACAATGTACTTTGTGGATGTGTGCGTGTGTGTGTGTGTGTGTAAGACAGTGATCCTTCCTGTTTGATTTCCCCCTGCTCCTCAAGGCCCAATCCTGAAGTACGTGGGAGTGTTTTAGGAAAAGTGAGACAGTCAGAGAATATGTGCAGAGAAAAACAGACTTCCAAGAAGTTGCACTACACAAGCTATTTTTAGAGAGAAGCAGTAAAGCTGTTATCTTTCTAATGATGTATGTAAGGGTTGTCTGTGCGGTAAACTGACAGAGAAAAGTGTTAACTCTTAAAACCTCTGGTGTTAAAACTGAAGTTGTAGTTTAATTCATCAAACTGATTGTAAGCATCTTTATTAATGCATGACTTTGTTCTCTTGTCCTGCACTCATCTGCTGTCTTTCTCTCCTCTTCACAGATCCACATATTAAAGTCAGCGGAAAAAGGGAAGATGTACGAGAGGCAAAAGAGAAAATAATGTCCGTTCTTGACACAAAGGTAACTGAAAGGCTTATGATTGTTGTGGAAAAGTCTGGTCTGTATGGGTTTGCTACATAAACCTGCTCATCCAAACCAGTATATTTATATATATATATTTTTTTAAATGTAAACATATTTAAAAGCTTAATTGCATAGGAATTTATAAGAGAATGTTTTTTTTTTTACCCCATTAAGATGTTTACTTGTTTTAAGAATAAATCTGGCAAAATGTCTATAAAATCTGTTATGAAATGTGATACAGCCAATCAGAATGTAATGTTTATTGTACAGTTATGTAGAGAAAAATGTTTGGAAAGCAAGATTTAACTATAGGCTGAACTAGCGAACTAAGTCTCTTCTGCTCTCCAAGCCAGCATTTGTTTGATTCAAGTGCAGCAAAAACAGTACGATTTTCAAAAATTTGTATTGTTTAAAATAACTTTATGAAAATATTTTAAAATGTGATTCATTATTAAATATATATTAAAATAAACCTATTTATAATCACTTTTGATAAATCTAAAGCATTCTTGCTAAATAAAAGTATTAATTTCTATAATCCACCCTCCCACTCGGATAATTACAACATAAAAATCATTCTGACTCCAAGCTTTTGAAAAGTGTAGTGCATATAAAATGCAGGCCTGCTGAGCGGCAGAGAATTTAAACTGGTTGTGTACATAGGCTTATTTATTCTTGCTGAATTGAAGTATTAATTTATTTTTATGAAAATCTTTGTTATTTTTTGACACCTATAGAGTAATCGTGTGACCCTGAAGATGGACGTATCACACACAGAGCACTCCCATGTAATTGGGAAAGGAGGCAATAACATCAAACGAGTCATGGAAGAGACGGGCTGTCACATACACTTCCCTGACTCCAACAGGCACAGCCAGGGAGAGAAGAGCAACCAGGTACATATATACACACACACACACACATCTTCACCTTAACATTTCATCATATCTATTTTTTTAGATGTTAGTTTTGATTTTTAGTAAAGTTTCACCCTAAAATGAAAATTCTTTCTGGTGCTGATAAGACACTGATAATATCATTGGTTCTTGCATGTATTGGGACCAATCGTGATGCAGTTCCTGATTTTGCCAAGTACTATGTGTCTCTAGGTCAACACATTTTGTTGAACCTACAACAACATTTTAATGCAAAACTATTCTCTTGACCATATCTCTACATCTAAACCTACCCTTAAGCATGAGTAAAGCCTAAAAATTGTAAAGCCTAAAAATAAGGAAATGATAGATGACTGACACTGATGTACAAGCACCATATGCACCAACTGTTTCTTCAAATCTGATTGGTTTATCACAATGTTGTCCCAGGGTCAATAAAGATGTTGACCCAGGGACATGTTGCACTTGGCAAAATCAGGTTAGCGATAATTACTTACCTGTATATTTTAGGCTTTTCTCACAAATAAAAGAAAGAAATATAGTTCACAAGTCATAACAGTTTATAGCACTTTTTGGTGTTTTAAAGTGCAAAATCATGGCTTTTATGTTTTTTTAAAGACATGAGAGGGACTACATGACAGAATTTGTAATTTTTTGTGAATTATCTTTGCTATGGGAGTATGCTTAATTTTTGTGGAAATGTAGCAAAAAGCACAGAAAATCTCTTTCATCCAGCCAACATTTACTATCCAGCAGTGGCTGAACTGTAGCTGAATCGTTTTATTGTCAGAGGGACATAAAGCAGTTTGTATTGGATGAAGGATGAGAACAGTTTGGAGTATGATGGATCTGATTGGCTGTTGGACGGCTCTCAGGTTTAAATAGACTGCTGAGTTGTCTGACGAGGCGTGCAGACAGTTTGGAATGTTAGTAGCGTATACAAGCGCACGCATGGACAAACACCACGTCAGAGCCAAACCAGATGGACTCTCTGAACTGGGCCGGAAAAGCCTGGTTCCAAACCGGGATTAATTTTCGTAGGGCGTGCTTAAACGTGTGGTTGTCGGGATGATATGATGGAAACAAAAAAATTTAACTAGCTGGACTTTAATTAAGGTTTTTTGACTGGCGCACTGCCACGCACATAGTCCTATTTAATGTTTTGATGGGTAATAAATCAGGTTTCTGGACATGACACTGTGCCATATTTAAGCTTAACAAAAATTTTAGTGGATGAAAGAAAGGAATAAACATCTGCACATGTTGTGAAGAATGATCATGAAGTACAATCATTTCTTTGTCTCTATATTTTTCTCTTAGGTGTCAATAGCAGGGCAGCTGAATGGCGTAGAAGCAGCGAGAATTAAAATAAGGGTGAGAATTTGTTTACATGTGCTTTACAAGCATGGTGTTCCCTTTACAATCCATTTTTTCTGTTCATATAAGTGGTAGGCTTTTTTAAAAAAAAAAAGATGAATAATTCATATTGTGTGAACATGTAATCAATAAAATAATCGGATTACGAGTATTGTAAAATGTAATTTAACCAAATTACAAGTACTTCATTTTTTTTTATTTGTTTACACAATAAAGATACAATCAATTGCTATCTGTCATGAAGGAGGAGGTGAAGCGTACGAGTTCAAATGCAAGAAGGTTTATTCAGGCTCAGGGTCAAAACATGCATAATGGAGCACCGGCAAACATAAAAAAAAAACAAAAGTCAGTGGAGACATTGGCAATAGCATAAATGTAAACAAAGCAACGGTCAAATACCAGTAATCAGGGTCCTTAGGGAGAGGCAGAGAGAATGTCCAGAAACAGGTTGTAATCGGCAACTGGTAATCCAAATGACAAGATACACAGAGAATGAAGACACGAATGAACACACTACACAACAATGATCCGTGACAAACACTCAAACATAGGGAGGCTTTATGCACTGAAAACTAGGTCAGAGGGTGGAAACTTGAAATGAAGCACCATAACAACTGATGAGCAGGCGGAGACATGAGTTTATGGGAATAGGTCCGAACATGAAAACAGAGGTAAACACACAGGAGTTCAGAGTTCAGAGTTAGCTGGGCGCTGGAGTGCCCTCCAGTGGCCTGAGCTCGCACATCCAGCTGATCGTTACAGCTACTCTCGTTACTCTAAGGAGCGGCTTCCAGAAGCTCCAGACTTAGGAGCTAGCGGAGATGCCCTCCAAGGTGGTGCAGATGGCGGGGAAGGCCACCTAGCCAGTGTGGACGGAGAAGACACCTAGACGGGGACAGACGGCGAAGAGTTCTTCCAGGGTGGAATAGATGACGGAGAAGCCCTCCGGGGTGGAGTAATCAGTGGAGAGGTCTTCCAGGGTGGAGCAGACGGCGAGGAAGCCCACCTGGGCGGAGCAGATGGCGGAGACCTCCTCCTGTGCATCCCGGGCAGGGAAGATGCCTTCCAGGGTGGATTGGGTGGCGGGAACGCCCACCTGGGAGAAACAGACATCGAGGCCATCATCTAGGGTGGAGTGGATGGCGGCAGAGCCCCTCTGGTTCGGCCAGACAACGAAAACGCCCTCCGTGGCCGAAAAGCCTGAGATTGCGCCCTACTAGGCTGACTGTGATTGCACCCTCCGAGACCAGACAGACCATGAAGACGCCCTCTTGAGCTGGTCAGACTGACATTGCGCCCTCGGGGACCACACAGACAATGAACGTGCCCTTCACGACCAAACTGACAGTGAAAATGCCCTTCTTGGTTGGACCGATTGTGGAAGCGCCCTTTGGGACCGAACAGACAGTGGTAGCGTCCCTCTGAACCCTACGGACCATGACCCAGCCACCTCCACGGGCTGAGCAGCCACAAACCGGGGCTCTGGAAAATCTACGGCCAATGCCGACTTCTCCAGAGATGGTACAGCCGTAAGTGGACCCATTGAAGTGTCCGAGCCTCCCACAGGCTCCGGAAGTTCTGGCCCTCACAGTCTACGTGGAGCTTGGGTGGTCGGTGTACCTCCACTGGCTCTGGCGCTTCAGGAAATACCCAGTCTGGCTCATCAACCGGCTCGGGCGGATCCGGCCAACATGGGTCCAGATCACAGACAGGGTCTGGCGGATCCAGCCACACAGGATCTGGATCACAGACTGGGTCTTTTATTTGTGAGTGTACTACATTCTACATTATTAAAAATATTATCTGTAAAATATTAACTTGTAAATACACTATATTACCAAAAGTATTCGCTCACCTGCCTTTACTCATTCTATGAACTGAAGTGCCATCCCATTCC
>JAUCNO010000279.1:6563727-6583586 GCA_032353835.1 Enteromius viviparus | reverse complement strand
CCACTAGAGTGAAAGCACCGCCAGCATTCAAAAGTGACCAAAACATCAGCCAGAAAGCATAGGAACTGAGAAGTGTCTGTGGTCACTACCTACAGAACCACTCCTTTATTGGGGGTGTCTTGCTAATTGCCTATAATTTCCACCTGTTGTCTTTTCCAATTTGCATAACAGCTTGTGAAACTGATTGTCAATCAGTGTTGCTTCTTAAGTGGCCAGTTTGATTTCACAGAAGTGTGATTGACTTGGAGTTTTGACCAGTGTGTGTGTGTGTGTGTATATATATATATATATATATATAGGCTTAGGAACAAAATCTCATGTGTTTTGTATTTGATTGTCTCCTCAGAGCTAAATAAGAGCAGGAGGAAGCTCTTTGACACACCCAACATTCGCTCCTCCTTCCTGGAAGGCGGAGCCAGTGGTCGTCTGTCGCGCCAGTTCCACTCGGACATGGCAAGCATCAGTGGTCGCTGGTGATCTCTTACCTGTGGGAATGTCGACCACAAACCACTTTATACTGGACTGGACTGATTAATACATAAAGCGATGCAGATCCTCTTGGATCTATAAAATGTGGGGAGATGTTATAAGGTTTGCTTTTTGTGCCTTTATTCAGTATTGTTAATGGAATGTGCCATTTTTTTGTCTTGCATTTACTCTGGGTGAACAGGCAAAGTACAGAGTTAAAAAAACTAACCGTACTGTTAGCAAAAGCGCTTCAGTATTGGTGTCTAGCACTTTAATCTTTAAACTCTGCTGTTTTTGCCAGTAGGTTGTATGCAGTTTCTATCTTTTGTAACGTCGGACTGTCCATTAGCAAAGCCAAACACGTGCACTTATTTAGCAGGTATTTCTAGATTGTAAAGGTCAACCAGCTGATGCTCATGTTGTTTACCAGACTGTTATATTCATGTTCAGTTTAATTACTCATTTGGTCATTGTGGTATTGTCGTATTTTAAATCTATTTTATTTTGTATTTTCATTATGTTCTTATATTTTATGTTAATCTTTTAAAAGGCATTATCAGTTTACTTTTTTATTGTTTGGGGGGGGGGTTCTTATTGATTGATTATTGTCAGAACGTGTCATCTCAAACAGATGTCAGCCCTTTTTTTTGGTGTAAATGAAGTCTTTTTCTGAAATAAGATTTGAAATAGTATTCATAAAATTCCAGTGATTTGTTTAGCAAAATCTGTTTAATCAGTATTTACATTTTGTGTGTAGCATAGATGTCAAATTTAAGCTGCATTAGGTACATTTCTAGCATAAGTGAGGTGTTTGTTGAAAGTTGGATGTTGGCATGTACAGTATAATGGTATATGTTTGTGTTTTTCAGGTTTGTGTGCATAGGTATGTATGCGTGTTATCCTTTACTGGTAGTTCAAAGCCATAAATTAAACTCAAGGGCTACTGTTGATAAATGTAGGAATTTTCAAATACTGGTTTTGGACCAGCATTTACTTTTTTCAATCGCTCTGTAAAGTTTTTTTGTTGTTGTTTTTTCAACCTGACTGTTTATATCAAATAGACGCATTCACAGTAAATCAATATTACCTGATCTTTAATTTGTTTACATTTACATTAGATTTGTAGTATATTCATGGTAAAGCATACTAAGAAGAATGTATAACGCATTGAAAGAGCTTTTTGAAACCATCTATTGGTAAATACATAAGAAACCTTGCATCCCCTTTTTCGTTTATCAGTGTTTTTTTTTTTGTTTGTTTTTTATTTTTTAACGGAAGTAAAATAATGACAGTTTCTGAAATATTGCACAGAATACTTGTGGTACTCTTGTATTATTGCTTAGTGATATTATTAAATGCGTGATTGTAGGTCCAAAGTGAAAATCTCATAAGAGTCACATGCAAAATATGGACTTAACAGAAATACATAGTATGGAGATAAAATTCCTCATAGCTGTGGAACCTAAGTATAGGTTACTTGGCTGCTTGTGATCAAGATTCTTTTCTTTGTATCTGTCAAATCATGTGTTCATTGAGTTATTTTCACTCTTCATCTGAAATAACTTCGCTGTTTGAGGAGTGTCATCATTTTTTTTTTTTTTTGTATAATGAGGGAACAACTGTGTTGGTCATTCCTTTTTGAATTGTGCTTCCTCCTGGAGTGGAGCATTATGGGAGAAATGTTTTGTTCTGGATGTGACACTGGCATTTGTAACGCATTTAAAACTTTGACAAAGGGAACAATGTTCGTTTTTGCCTTGTAAGAATGTTCTGTAAATCCAAATCATTGTCTCTTAAAATGGACATAAGCCATTTGCTGCCTGTGATTCCGAGTGTTGCCAGAGTTTTCCTCTCTGAAAGTAACAAAAAAGGGAAAGAACGAAAAAAATTTGAAATGTTTGCCACTGATTTGTGGTTTTGTTCTAGAAAATAAAAATGTTTGCAAGCCAAATCAAAATTGTTTTATATTATTTATATCATAAATCCATAGTAACTTAACATAAGTAACACTTTCTTTAGGTGCACAAACCAAATCAAAGAGAGTGAGTGAAAATGTTCAGTTGCTGTCTGATGAATGCAGATAAAATGAGACTAACAGGCCAAGTTAAGATCGTAAGAGTGCATTCAGGGTTGATGATAATAGCAAGCTATGGCACTACGAAACCAAAAAATCACTATCTGCTTTACACATCTCAAAGGACACAGACAGGCCCTTCTCTTTTGAAAGTAATAGCAAAGACATGGGTAATTATGTGTGATTTTATGGTGTGTTTTGCATATCAATGTACATCTGTGGCTAAATGGGGAAACGGCATGAACTGAGTGTGTGTGTGTGTGTGTGTGTGTGTGAGAGAGAGAGAACTGGGAGGGTGAAGCTGTCAGCATGATGAGAGAGTGCAATGCAAAAATTAAAGTGAGTATTTAACAAGCAACAAAGCTTTGAACTGCCAAGTTGTACTGTTTTTGAACTACCTCATAAACCACCCATAGCTATTGAAACTGAAGACAGAAGATCTGATGCATGAAGGAAAAATTATGCATGTTCTATATTGTGTTGGTATAGTTTGAATCTTTTGCATCCAGGCAGGTTCTGGTAGAAAATATGACTGTATTTTGGCATTTATGGTAAATGACTGTAATATCTGTTATGTGTGTGCGGTGTGGGGTACGCTCTATTTGGATTTGTACACTGTAGGGGGCGCCATTAGCCTTATTTTCAGCTAAATTATGGCGCACCTCAATAAAAATGCAAATCTGCTAAAGGCCTTGTGGGGGAAAAATAGTAATGAATTCTAACCTTTGATTTGTATCTAAATCTGATTTGATACAAAAAACCAAACCTAACATTAATTTCTAGCCCGCAGGACTAGCTACTACTGGGAAACATGCACATCTATTAATTAACATGTAATAATTATGTGCCCCACCCCCAACACTTTCCCACAAGTAGTCTAATCCATCAGTTAGTACAGTTTTTACAATATTGTGAATCCGCCTTATAATAAGTAAAAATAGTTCTGGGTTTTTGGTTCTGGTTCAAGTAAACGACTTGATTGTGTACTTAAATGTAGAGGGTCATATTTTTTTTGTATTGTGACTGTTTACAAATGACTTATACACACACTATATATAGAATTTTAAGAAAGTTTCAGTCGCGATTCAAGAATTTATGCCTAAAGATACGAGTGAATATCGATTTACTCATAACACGCCGCCTACTGAAGTAAATTATTGACAATACGCACTTAAGAAACTAATTTTAATAGGCTAATAGAAGTTGTAACAGTCTTGAATATTTAATGGAATGTAATCATATACTCCTATCTGATGTGAAAGTACTCTGACTGGACGAACCGGTAAAGGAATCTGAACGAATCTTTTGGTGCACGAATTTAAAAGATTCGAATCGGCGGGATGAATCAATATCCCCACCCTGTTCATGCAGCAGCCGATTCGGTACCAAATAAGGACATGAGCTCGAGCGCTTGAAGTGACGTCATTGAGATGGATGGTGGAATAAGTAGTCTTTCGTTCAGAGGCGAGAGCAAAGGTACAGGGGATACACAGAGTCTGCTAGAAATTGAGCATTAACGGTAGCGTAGAGACCGTAATCTCGTTACATAACCCATCACTGAGCGTCCGTTCATTCGCGTTAATCCATTTCCCCTTCAGAGCGAAAACACTTGTGGCGTTCTTCAGAGCCAGGGAACTCATTTCTTTTTTCTCAACATGAGGACAACTACATACATTTTAGTGAGCCACTAAAATAAAAGATTCTTCTTTATATGCTTCTGTCCTTGCATCTATGTCCAGCAGTGTGGTGTGATGACGACCCGCTGACGCGGTTTCACCACAACGCCAAGAGAAAGAGAGAGAGAAAGAGAGGAATCAAAGCGACAGAGCACAAGACTCCCCTTATTTGGTTTTCAAAGCCGAAGCTGAAGAATACTTCCAAAGATATCGAAGCGCCTCTGCAGACATGGAGGCGGCGAGTTTGGCACACGGGGTCGCGAGCCCGTTAAGCCCGCGCGAGGGCATGATCAAGAACGTGAGCCTGGAGTCGCTCCAGCTGTGCGAGAGAGACGGTAAGAAACCGCTGGCAAACACACACACGGAGTGACTGTAAACTTGACAGGTTTATCCACGCCTGTTCTCAAACCTTTTTAAAGGACAATGTGTGTTTTGAATGTATTGAGCGCTTAAAGGCTGTGATAAAACGGGATTATTCATTGCAGCAGAAAGAAAATCGCCTGTCACATTCATGAAAGCGGAATATGAGACATGGCAGGCTGCCTTTGTGTGTGCTAGCTGTGGTATCTGATAGTAAAATCTCCGCTGTCTGTGCCAGGCTTTCGTTTCAGCACCATGGCCACTACCCTTTTTGCAGTCAGCTACCTTTTCTCTTGCAGTCTCGTTTAATTGCCATGGGTTCAGTCAACTAAAACCAACTGGGATTGTAAACCAGCATAGAACATAATATAAATATCTAAATAAAATAGTCACAATAATTTTTCAGTGCATTTAATGCTGATGTGGCAGGGGGTGAGCTGCTATTCATTTTTATATTTTATATACATGTATTAAACAAAATGTGTAAACAAATATAAATAAGTGTAAACTAACTCATAATGCAAATATAATATAGCCCTCATATTTTGCAATGTTATATTTCATGTTATATTGGATCGTACAATATAACTCACAATATACAAGGAGTGTCAGACATGTTTAACAGCTTCATGTTCATGGCAGAAGGTGAAGTCAGGTGCTTGCACACACACACACTGAGCAGGACACGCATTAGGAGTAACCTGCTGTGGTTTTTAAAGGTATACAGGCATGATATAGAGACTTATTTGAGGATACAGTGTTTGGCTTTCACCTTTTTCCATCTCATTTGTTTGAGGGGAGTTGCAGGCCTATAAATGCAAATACCTTTAAACTGGCAGAGTCACCTTTGTCTTTTTAATGAGCCTTACGACCATTAGTGTTTCAGTAGTGAGTGTATGTTGTTGAAAATGCCAAAATATGTCATCCTCTTCAATAATGACTGAAGCAACAAACAGCATATACACAATTTGGCAGCATTCCTCTAAGGCTAGCACAATGACTCACCAGGTTTTTGAGAGGGAGGCAGGTTTTTTTTTTATCTTTCGTACATGAATATATTTGAATCAGCATTAATTAGCCTGAATAGATTGCTGTGCTGGCAGCACAGTGCCTCTTATCTCTTTGAGTTACCACATTTACACATCAGCGCTCGTTTCATTTTGTTTAATTGCAGCAAACTGAGGGAGTGCATAATGAACTGTTTTTGAGGTACGAATTGAACTCTCTAATTAGTTTGCATGAGTGTGCTTCTCAGACACGAAGGAAAACATTTAAACACGGACCAGACCTCTCCTCCGTTCACCTGTCCTAACCAGACACAGCTTTCAACTAAACTGCATTTAGGTGATGATTGAAACTGCTAGCATTGGCTACTGCTAAGACATCAGCTGAGTGCTGGTGTAAATATCTAAATCAGATTAGCTAGAAACCTGAATCTGTTCCATGCAGGACTTTGTGCAACCTTTTGAATTCCTGACTGCAGCCTGTAACACCTGAACAAATATATTTAGAGAAATGTTGCACAAATGGCATAAATGGGTTAAAATGCTGGACTGAGCCTTTCTAGTAAGGACCTGGATTTGTAATGAAGCGGTTGTAGATTTGAGGCAACCAGTGAACTGTAAACTTTCTTTGCCCTGGAGCAAGGGATTTGAGTATACAGATCCACTATGATGTATGTGATGAGTGAAATGTAGTAGAATTAACAAACATTAGACCCTCTGAACAATTCACAACTGTTTAAAAAGAAAGGAACCATCACATCCCCAGCTAAGGAAAAACACTTGTTTGTGATTGATACTGAATTACAGACAGTGCATGCTTAATTAATAGGTAGACTGCTTGTAAAATCATCCCTAATTAAATTCAAATAACTCATTCTGTATGATTAAGTGCTGTAGTGATCTTATGTTGCTTGAGGCTTGACTTAAGTTAGTTTTCCCTCCCCTAGAGAAGCTGTTGGCTCATAAACTTGAAAACAGCAGCCTGCTGTACCATTTTATTATGTGCACAGCACTCGTTGTGAGCTCTGCAGCTCATCTCGGCAAAACATAATTGCAAAGTAAATGTGTTGTCTTTATTGCAGGCGGAGAAGCAGATTATGCTCAGAGCACATTTTCCCCACACACATTTGGAGCTCAGATGCAAAGAGAATTATGTAGAAATATAATTCGATTTATAATTGTTTACTCTTTTTAGATTAGTAAAATTGCATACAGACTAGCAGGCTTTTGTGGTCATTTTTTAAAAATGGTTTAGATTAACATTAATATCCGTTCAGGTAAAAAGTAGAGTTATTTAGTGTAGAAAGATTATAATACTCAATAACTAAGCTTGTTTGTGTTAGTTAGGCAGATTCTGTCACGCTTGCAGCAGTGATCATAAAAACTAGAAAGCCCAGCGTATAAAATAAGTCAGAAAAAAATTATAATTACTTTTTTTTTAAACCAAACTTCTAAATTCTTCACTTCTATTGATTATTAATAATCATATAAATAAAAAGAAAGACATTGTTATTGTCAAGATTTATCAATGCTCAATATATAGATATATGCATATTTTTTTAATGAATGTTCTTGCCTACATAATTTTTACATAATGTTTTACACTATAAATGACACCATACTTTGTAATGAAGAATACAGAGGACTGAAATGTTAATTTGCTGCCATACACAGCTTGTTCTGTATTAATATGTAATTCTGTGTGCATTTTGGAGTGGATCCAGAGCTCATTAAACTAAACTAGCATTCGGCCACAATTCAGAGACATTTGTGGATTGAACCTGCAATCTTGCTCTGTTGGAACTCATATAGGAGAAAAGCATTGTTTCCATGCACAGGGACCAGTGCTATTTGCCCAAATAAAGACCTCACTGTAGTTTTGGATTTGTGTGTGTGTGGTTTTTCTTTGATTTGATGGAGAGTCTCTAGAGACTCTGTACAGTCTGGTCATTTTGGTTTGTTCTGTGTTATGTAATACTGCAGATTTGTGGGAAAGCTGCTCACACAAGCTGCCCCCCTGATGGATATTCTTGGTTGTTTAGGTGTTTGTGAGGAGATGTTAAGAATAGAGTTTGGTGATAGATTTATTTGAAATGTTTCTGTTGGTTCTTTTGTGTGTGTGTGTGTGTGTGTGTGCTTGGCTTTAAATAGACATTTGGTCTCACTCTTTTCTTTCCCTGTCTCTTAGTCTCCCATGATTCAGCAGGTAGTTCTCTGTCTGTGCACTCCTACATGTTTTGAGTCTTACATTTTCTATATATACCCTTCATTTCAAATCTTCGTGGTTGGTCCAGTATTTGTCTTAAGCCTGCATTTATTTGATTAAATGTTTCTCAAAATTTTCAACACTATGAATAAAAGGTTTTTATCTGTCAGCTTTTCTGAGAAAAAAATATCTATTTGAATTATATGTAACAGCTAGAGACTATGAAAATAAATTGTCATCCAGCAGCTCTCACATTTGTTGATCTTAAAACTTAAATGCTGATCATTGTGCGTGTAAAGCTTCTGCCCATCTTCCACTTAAAATTATGCTACATTGATTAATGGCCTTGATTTGTTTCCATGGAAACTGCAGTCTTTGTTAAAGCATGTCAGAAGACCTGTGGGTGTGTTTTTTGAAGCTGGCACTTTTGTAGAGAGATGCATAGTGTTGGTTTAATATTTGTTTTTAGGTACAAATAATCTCATTTATACAGACTTGCTTTATAATTTTTACAAGAACCTTTGACCAAAGCTTGAAAATGATTACATCGACATTTGCTGGAAGTACAATTGTTTATGTATGTTAAACGTATGCAGCATAAAACCAGTTTCTTAAAGCATGAAGGAAAGCAGATTCTCTAGTGAGAATATGTCAGAAAAAAGCAGAAGTTGATAAACAGACATCTGTTGTTTGTGTAAAAGAGGCTGTTGGCAGAGGCGGGGTTCGGGGGGCTTCTGCCAGAGCCAGTGTTGTGGGAGGGCTAGTGTGCACATCTATAACTACTATTTTTCAATTCGCTGTTTTTCTTGTGCGTTGTCTTTCTTTTTATGGTTTTATATTTCCTAACTTGATTTTTTTTGTAATTGCCACTTTTTTTCTATAATTATGACTTTGAATTATACAACAGTGTTACTTTTATTTACAAATTATGACACAGTATTGACTTTTTCTAATGTTGATCTTTATTTGTTGTTTCCCATGTTGACTTCCTTAATTGTGACATAATGTGAATTTCTCACAATTTGGACTTTTTGTTAAATCTCCAGAATCTTTAACCAAATTGTTTTTGGTATTTTGTTATTCTAAGACAGAAACAGGCTTTCACAGGATTGTTCTGCGGTAAATAATGCAAAGGAGTTCTGTATCAAATAAAATAGCAATATTGTTAAACATTATTTATAGTTTAAAATATTTATTTTCTATTTTAATGGATTTTTTAATGGGATTTCTTTGAGATGTAATTAATTTCTGTGATAGCAGAGCTGGCTTTTCACTGTTCAGTTTCACATGATCTTTCAGAAATCATTTTATTATGCTGATATGATGCATTTATTCTTATTATCAAAGTTTAAAACATTTGCTTATTATTTTAGGGAAACTGTAATACATATTTAGAGGATCCTGTTATTAATAAATTAACAACTGAATCAACTGATTTTTTGTGTGTGTGTAAAACAGTAAATGTCATTACTGTCATTTTTTAAATTAATTAATCAAGTCTAAACTTTTGAATGTTAGTATAACCTCTGTGTAAAGAAATTCATTTAGTGCTAATTATTTATATTCAGATATTTATCCTCTAATTAACATGGATATTTTGAGCAATTTGTTGCCAGAGGAATATGTCAGCAGTGGTACAGAATTCTGTTTAGGAGAGAAAGGGCTGAGTGTTTAGTGAACAGTGAGCTGAGGGTGCTAATTGTACAGTAAAGCTTTATCATGACCCTATTCATGGTTTCAAGAGGCGGTTCAATGTTCACTGTGTGTTTTGTGTGTGTGCCAGAAATCCCACATTCCTGCTGTGCATTTCTGGACACTAAGATAACACAGTGCCCACACTGTAGCCAACAAAGCACATTTTCTAAATCAGTGTGATCAGTGGTGTATAAAAAGAAAAATGTAATATTTCAAAGAAAACTAAAAATGCTTTCTTTTTCTCTCAGGCAAGGCTGAGGATCCAGGAGTGGTAGGAATGGAGCTACCCGTTGCTTGCAACATCAGGATCAGTAACATCACCTGCGACTCCTTTAAGATCTGCTGGGATATGGACCCTCACACCACAGAGAAGATCACACATTACTTCATTGACCTTAATAAGAAGGAGAACAAGAACTCCAACAAATTCAAACACAAGGTACTCAATTATTTAGTTCACAACACAAATTATTTGAATTATTCTTTTTAATACTTAATCTTAAGTATTGCATGTGGTTTCAATGTTTGTGATAGTTTATAATAAAACAGGCCTATTTTTGGCTACTTAAGAGAGTGTTTAAAGGTCATTCCAAAGCCATAAGACCTTCAGTCATCTTCAGAACACAAGACATTTTTGATGAAATCAGAGAGCAGTCTGACACTCCATAGACAGCAACACAACTGAAATGATCCCAGATCCATGTGACATCAGAGGCACAACTTCAGTTTTGCGATACTATGATAATACTTTTTTTGCACACAGAAAACAAAAGTAACAACCATTCTTCTGCCATTTTGGAGAGTATCACAACACAATGCTTTGTGCACAGTGTTTCATAAGAAAGTTATCATAAGAAAGATTTAAGTTGATTTAACGTCATTCATTAGTAAATTCATTCCTTGATGTCTCTCTGCCTTTAGGATGTGCCTACGAAGCTTGTTGCTAAGGCAGTCCCGTTGCCCATGACAGTGCGAGGCCATTGGTTCCTGAGTCCACGGACAGAATACACAGTTGCTGTGCAAATAGCATCCAAACAGACTGATGGAGACTATGCTGTATCAGAATGGAGTGACATTGTTGAGTTTTGTACAGCAGGTAAATCACCCAAACACACACACATACAGATAAAAAAGAATGTAAGATAAGACTGTACAGCACATTTGATACACAAAGGTAATTAAAAGTGCTCTATAATGAGTATAGAACAATTGCGAAAATTAGAAAAAAGGTAAAATTACATAGGAATATACAAATGAATAAATACCAATAGGAGAATAAAGATCTTTTAAATGTTGTGCTGCTGATCAGCATTTTATGTGGTTAACAAGACTTTACAAATAAAAACACGTCCTTCAATTTTCTAGATTATTCCTCAGTGCATTTGACGCAGCTGTTGCAGAAGGCTGAAGTCATTGCTGGCAGGATGCTCAAGTTCTCCGTCTTTTACCGGAATCAGCATGAGGAATACTTCCAACACTGCAGGTGATTCAGTAAAACCTCTGTAAAATGAAAGAGGGAGGGAAAAGTTTAGGAAGATGGGAACAATCTTTACTGCTGAGATTCAGATGGGCATTAGAAAGGATGCTCTCTTGTGGAATCATTTCCTCATTAATTAGTTTGGGTACTTATTACTTGGTTTCATGAACTGCATATATATATATATATTCTCTTATATTTATGTAAAAAAATTGGGGTCAGTATGATGGGGGGTGCTATTTTGCTAATACTGTTTTATGCATTTTGAGTTTTTTACACTTTTAAAGAGTTGTAATCTCATGCTAAACATGGCCAAAGTTACAAAAGAATGATTTGCACATATGGAGTATTTCTGTGCCAAATGCACTTCTTCTGGGTTCGTACAAGTTTCTGGCCCTTAGTGACATGATGCAAAAACTTTTATCAGCAGAGATTCTTTAAATTGATAATTTACAGGTGACTGTAAAGACATTTATAATGTTACAAAAGATTTCTTTAGCAAATAAATGCTTTCCTTTTTATTTATCCTAAAGAAAATGCATCACGATTGTAAAGATGTAAAAAAAATTGAAAGCAGCAAAATTATTTTTAATATTGATAGTAATAAAAAAAAAGTTTCTTAAGCAAATTAATGAATTATATAAAAAACATTTTAAATTGTAGTAAAATTTCACAATAATAATGTTTTTCTGTATTTGTAAACAAATAAATAAGGAGAATGTCTTTCTTTCCCTCTCTCAGAGATGTTTTTGGTGGTCGAATGATGCCCTCGGTAAAGGATAACAGCGGTAGTCACGGTTCACCCCTCAGCGGGAAACTGGAAGGGATCTTCTTCAGCTGTAACACTGAGTTTAACACCGGACAGCCACCCCAGGATTCTCCATACGGCCGCTTCCGCTTCCAGATACCCGCAGAGGTTCTGTTCACCCCTGATACGCGTGTCTACTTCGGGGACTTCTACTGCATGTACACTGCCTATCATTATGTTATCCTTGTCCTGGCTCCCCGGGGCTCGCACGGAGACCTTTACTGCAGAGATCGCCTTCCGGAGCTGGATGTGACAAACAACCGCTTTCTGACACGTGTCTGCGGGGAGGATGGGCAGGTGGTGTTTCAGCATGCGCAGGATGTGATTCTGGAGCTGATTTATACTGAGCCGGTGCCGCTGGCACAGGGGACTGTGTCTCAGATCAGCGGCCACCAGTTGATGAGCTTGTCAACTGTGAATGCTAAGAAAGACCCCAGCTGCAAGACCTGCAACATCAGCGTTGGCCGCTAACTTGGGCAAACATTCACACACAGACCCAGTTGCGCATATAACAAGAAGACCTCCTGAACAACCTTTGAATGCTACGTTACAAAACAAGATAAAGATGAACTTCAAGACAGATGGCCCCAGAATCCTTCAGATATGACCATGTGGCACTCAAACCCCATTTGGGGGCCTCACAGACCCCCAGCTAACGCTAGAAAATAATATCTTTGCTTAATGAACTGAGAAATGCTTGAAAAAGAGGAACAGAAAAAATAGAAGAGTAAAAAAAAAAGATTCAAGGAAAAAAAAAATTAAGATTTGAATTAAAAAAAGAGTAAAGCTAAATTTCCAAAACCTTCAATCCCACTGTGAACTTGTCATGTGTTTTTGGTGCTTTTTTGGATCGATATTCAGACCCCAGTTATGTTTATGCCCAAAACATTTGTAACTTTTTTGACACACAAAGACAGGGATGTCTTGCTCAGTTTTTGCTGAGGTCATCAAACTGCTTGTGTCCCTCTTATGTTGGACTTGTGCTGCATGAAGTCTGATCCTTTAAGCATCTACATTCCACCTCAGCCTTTAAACCATCTATATGGGGATTTTCGTGCCCACTGAGCCTCTATTCACCCCTGCCATTCACTTCTGAGGACATGTACTGCATGTATACTGCATATCATTACTATCCAGATGGACGTGACAAAAACAAATGCTTTAAGAGTTTTACACCACCCGATCCTTTAAGCACCTACATGCCACCTCAGCCTTTAAACCTTCTCCTTTATCCCCAGTCTTTTCATTTTCTACTCTGATCGCAGTGCTCCTTTAACCTTTCTTACTCATTAAACGTAACTTTGATGTTCTTGTTTCATTGTTCTTGGTTTGTTTTTAGATACTGTGTGATGCAGTATTGATGGTGTATGATGATTCCTGGTAGAACATCAAGCAGTAAGTAGAACCGATTTGTATAAAACATATCCTAAACATATCCTCTGCAGGACACAGCTATGTCCAGGTTCTTGAGGAGTTTGCACTGTTTCATCAGAGACCTGGTGAGTTCGTTCTTGCACCCTCTGGTGGTGAAAAAGTTCAATTTCACAGATGCATGCCTAGAATTTTGTGCTTTACTGTATCTGAACTTGTTACTTACTTCTTAAGATTCAAAAATAGAAGCCAATCATAGCAGATATGGATGCACAATATTTATTTTTCATTGTTTTGAGAACTTTTAGCGGCCAGTATTCTAAAATCTAAAGTCAACATGTAGCTTTTGCTCAAAAAACAAAAACTAATTATTTTATTTTTTGTTTACTATAAAAAATTACACGCTGTATGTACTCACACTGTTCAAACATTTGGGGTTTACCAATTCTTTATTTATTAGTTCGACAATATTGCAATATTGTTAACAATAATATAATGAAACATTACAATTTATAATCACAGGTTTTATATATATATATATATATTGTTTTGAATCTGAATATATTTTAAAATGTTATTTATTCCTCTGATTAAAAAATAATTTTTACCATTTTTTTCCAGTTTTTAGTGTCACATGATTGTTCAGAAATCATTCTATATGCAGATTCGGTGCTCAAGATGCATTTATTATTATTGTCAATGTTGAAAACTGTGTTGGAAAACTGCGCATTTTCAGAATTATTTTCAGCATTTATTTGATGTATAAATCTATTTAAAATAATTCTTTTCATTGTCATCTTAAAGTATTAATTTCTTTAACGAAATCTAACTAACCCAAACTTTTGAACAGTAGTGGGAAAAGAATAAAGCCCAGTCAGTGTGTTTTGTGTTTTCTGGGAGCTCTAATTATATAGGAGAGTGTGTGTGTGTGATTGTGTTTCTCTGCATGTTTTGTCTGTGTAAGTGTGTGTAACATTTAGATTCGAGTGTGTTGTGTGTTAGCTGAAAATATGACTGTTTGGACTGATAAATTAGCAACTGTTTGCTCAGTTCAGAAATTTGAACTACTGTTTTCTTTTGCCGGAGGAAGTCTGTCGTATCTCTGCACTTCATTAGTGAAGAAGGGATAAAAAAAAAAAAAACTGTTATTGACTCTACACATTCATGACTTTTCTTGCCTTACTGTAATACTCTATAGAAAATGTTAGTTCAAACTTGCACAGGACAGTAACCCAAATCAAGTTTCACTGTGTGAATGTGCCTCTGACAGACAGATACTGTATGTTAAGTAAATATTGTTTTTCTTGTTGCCATGTTAATGAATACCAAATGTGACTGTTCATTAAAGATCCTTCAGAATGAGACTACTGTGTCTGTTTAGTCGAACCAGTCTTTGGGAAGTATCTCAAAGAACATTTTGTTCATGCACGTTCTTTTATAGGTTTTACATATTTATAGATAGTTGTTTCGACTGCTATTCAACTCATCAATTAAAAGCATTTAAATAAAACATGTTTTGTTCTATTATTTTGGAATTAAAAAGGTTTCTGGTATGTCTCATTTTTGGGGGGGTTACCAAAAAGTGTAGAAGAGTGTGCTGAAGAGAGCCTGTGGTTCGGTTCACAATACATTATTCTTTATATATACAGTATATAAATAATACATTGATTATTTATAAGAAAAAGCATTTTCTTTCTTTTTGAGGAGAAAAGAAGCTCCAATGAGTTACTTAACATTAAATAAAGAGTTTGGGAGGTTGGTGGTTTTCACTAGCGACATAGGGCAACATTACATTTATTATATATTTACTTATTTACTAAAGAAACAATATACAGTGGTGACCAAAATTATTAGAACAAGAACAATTTTTACCAGCTAAAAATGGTTTTAAGTCAGTTATTCCTATCTTTTGCTGTAGTGTGTCAGCAGGAAATGCAAGTTTACATTTCCAAACATTTTGCCATAATTTGCCCGAGGAGTCTGATAACAGCCAGTGCTCCACACAGAGATCTGATCTGATCATCATCCAGTCTGTCTGGAATGACATGAAGAAACAGAACAAACCGAAACTGACTCAACCCAGAAGAAATGGGGCAATGTCTCCAAGATGCTTCAAGAATCCTACCTGCAAGGTTACTTGTGTTTTAATACTTGAGACCGGTCTCATGTCACAGTAAATGTGGACCTTTTAAATTAATTTGCTGATCCGTCTGAACTTGGTCTTGCCCTGCATTGGTCTTGTCTTGGTCTCAACACACTCTGGTCTCAGTATAAGTGGTCTACACTAACATTTTGTTGAAATTAAGTTTAAGTTTAGTTGAAGAGTTGTTTTGAGCAGTTTAGCAAATCCTTTCACTGTGTCATGAAATTATCTTTTGGATTTTATACATAATTAGTTGCCTTCTCATCCTATCAGAACACATTTCCTGAGGTAACACAACATCCTGAGTCATCCTCTGCCCCGTGAGTTTCCAGTAACCGTGAGATTTTTCGTGGTGGGAACTACACAGTGTATGTGAAGTAGGGACATGCGTCAGACATTAATCGCACACTGCTACAAAACAACTCATCCTAAGAAATCTGCAGCTGACTCTGCTACAGTCTTTTTGAGGGAAAAAGGCACTAGCAGGACCAGATCACTGTGGGTGCTGTGCTCAAGAATAAAGCAGTATATTGATTGTCAGTAAAATATGCCTTTCTTACTGTATCTCACAGAATAATACATCTTTTTATGTCTCTTCAACGAGTAGAGATGGTCACCAAAAATTCAATCAATACTATATTTAATATATTAAAATTAAAGTTAAAAAAACAAACAAAGACGTAATTATAATAAATTTGACTTGAATTACGGATTAATAAAAAAGATGTTATGTTTTTTTGCCCATGGTTGTGTATAGCCATCACCACAGACAGTATTTAGGGTATATTCATTTAAATAAACAAATAAATATAATAAACAATGTAGAATTTAAACTATATTCTCTCTATTGCACACACTACTAAAAGATATAGATAAAAAATATATTTAAATGTTTTTTATTTTAAGATAAAAAATTTATTTCACCATAATTTACAGAAAACGCAATGTATGTGTGCCATTTTTTGTCAAATGTGTGCTTTTTTTATAGGCGTATATACATGTTTAGTGAATGCTGCCCTCTACCGCTCACTTAAAGTTTCACACGTTTCCTTTGTCACTAAAACAATTTTGAAAAAAAACTTAACTTTTAGCTTAACTGTAAGGAAACAGTGTCCAGGTATACAGTAAACACGTTCTTGCATATAAGCTCTTCCAGTCTTCCTCCATCTGTGTCTTCAGGACAAATATTTGACCTCTGTCTTGATTTCACACACTGACGCTGGTGGGAGGATTCAACACAAACTGGGGACTGCACGGGACTCTACAAGAGCACTTTACACCGCTCACACTCGGGACAACACTGCCTCTAACATGATTTTAGTTAAATTCGTGTGCGCCATCATAACCAGGTCGTTATTTATTCTGGTCTCTCTCATCGGCGTCTGGAGAGTGAAAACTGTGAAAAATGACAACATGTACTGGTTACTGACTGTCTTCTACTTTCCTCTGGTCGTGGAGATGATCATCACTTTAAAACGAAGAAAGGGGAAAGACTACAAATGGTGAGTGACACACTTTCCATTTCCATTTCAACAGATTAATACGATTTTCAGTATTGACAGATTCACTAATCTTGCCAACTACTGTTGACTTTTTTTTGGTCCAGATAACATGTATTCCATATTTAGCTTAATGTCTGTGATCATGTGGCTTTTTATGACTTCTTTAGTGGTAGCTTATTCTTAGGTTACATTTACATTTTTAATTACATTTCCCTAAAAAGTTATCGCCATTCTTCTTTCCCTCCTTCCCTCCCCCTCACTAACATCCTGCTAGACCTATTGTTGCTGCTGACACAGTAATACACAGGGTGTGTGTGAAGACTATTAGTGGTCTAGTGTAATATGAGTGGTCTCCAGCAGTGACCCTAACGTTGGCCCTGAAACAAACATTAAAATAAATAAAATAACATTTATGGTTTAGTTCAGTGTCTTCTATAAAAGTGATTTAACTATCTTTTGTCCTCTTTTAGGTTTTCTCCAGCCATCCTCTTCTTTCTCATCAGCATTATTCCATCAATTTGGCTTCTAGAGTTAAATCATCAGGAGAACAAAGCCAGTGATCCTCAGGTAGTGGTCTATATTCATTTTCAAAACCCATATGACCTTGCACTTTCTGTGAAAAAAGATGTTTATTTGTTTTTCTTTCTGCAGAAATATAGCAGAAAGATTTGTCACTTAAGTTCACTGTAGCTGCCTATTTATTTGTAAAAAAAAAAAAAAAAAAACACAACAAACAAACTAAATTTAGTTTTGCTATACACTTAAATATTTAAATATAAAAGAGCTTTTTGTTTAACTGTATAAATATATATATATACACTGTTCTTACTAATTTTTTAAGTAATAAATAATAGCCTTAACAGCAAAATGTTGTGATTGTGCATATGTTTTTGTGAAGTCAGTATTATGCTCTTATATAAGCTGATATTCCTTCTCAATGTCTTTTTCCACTCATTAAATTCTTCTCTGTGCTTTTTATATGTCTGGCAGTGTAGGAAACTGGACTCTTGGGACAATGTCAAGAGCATATTGCCTACAAATGGCACATTGGGTGAGGAAACACTAAAGGTAATCTTGGAAAATTATTATTTATTTGTTTATTGTTTTGCATCTTACTGTGATGCATCTGTTATATACATATGCACAAATCACACATGCTTCCAATTTGTGATGTCGTTCATTTCCTGTGCTCCACAACACAGACAGTTTTCCTCATAATGTAGTAAGCAGAATACTTGAGAGTCTTTCTGTCTTGCCTTCTCTTTCCTCTTCAGAAATTGAAAAGACAAAAAAAGCAAAACATATAATGATATGTAATAATATAATATTTTGCTAGTACACCACAGCCATCCCATTACCCTCTAGTCTGGTTTAGGTGGGTGTTCTTTGAAACATTTCTATTGTGATTTCCATTTTGACACTCATAGGAATTTAAAGGTTGTAGCAAGACGCCTTTATTATACTGCTTATTTCATTCTGCATCTGTTCATATGATGCGCTATTATTTTTGGACCTTATTTCTGGACACATTTTGTGGATCGAGAAACCAGGAAAACTTTGATGCTGTTATACAAAGTAACTTTCAGTTCACTATAATAGGGAGCCACAAGTGCTAAATACTTGTGGTAAATAAGATGATTCATGCCCTTGCGAACCTCAGCTCATGTTTCTTGAAAATTCAATGTTTTTCTTTCTTGCCAGTGGTGTGATTTGTTCCATTTAAACATCTGTGTGATAAACAATTTTGTCTTTCAGCACTTGGAGCACATGCTCACTTCTGTGTGTGCAAATGACTGGATCCTTGGTCTTCATCAAGTTCTGCTTATTCTTCTCATCCTGGGAAAGTGGCTCCTCCCATTAGGAGGCGGAGTGACGCGTGATGAGCTGTCTCAGCTTTTACTCATCTTTGTTGGCACGGCAGCAGACATTCTGGAATTCACCAGTGAAACACTATCGGATGTCAAGTGGGTACTTCCTGTTCTCAGGAATTAAACAAAAGCTCAATGCCAGTTTATAAGCTATTTTTTACACACAATGCGGTACTTGTTTGATTGATGGTTATTTTTCTTTTGTGCTTAAAAATAATTATTTTGTTTCAAACGTTGCTTCTGCATTAAAAATGTATACATAATTATAATTAAATTATAACTAAAAAAACTTATTTATGAAATTAATATAGTTATTTATAAAAACTAAATTATACATAATAATAATTATTAATACTATAAACCAATGACATTTCTCTTTCAAATTGTATTTTGTGTAATTGAGTGGCAACCCAGTTACATTTAAAATGTAAATTAATGGTGTTGAAATTCTGCAGCAAAGTGATGATATCTCAGATCATTATCTAGTCTTGTGTAAACTCCATATAGATAAACCTGTAAATTCTACACCTTGCTACAAGTATGGTAGAACCATCACCTCTACAACAAAAGATTGCTTTGTAAGTAATCTTCCTCATTTATCTAACCTTCTGTATCTATTTAATAGTGATTAATTAACGAAAAATAGCGCATCAACACATACTGACTTTCCACAAGATCACAACAGTAATGACATTATGCAATATTTTACTTACAAGATAAATACTATTAGAGATTAAATAGAAACTGTGCAGCCATCAGCTACATTATTGCATCAGTGCACTGTAGATCCCCTGAGGAAAAATTACATTCATTCTCTACCACAGGAGAAATCATCTAAACCAACAACATGTACGTTAGACCCTACTCCATGTAACCTATTAAAAGAGCTGCTTCCAGAAGTCGTAGATCCTCTTTTGTCTATAATTAACTCATCATTGTCATTAGGATATGTCCCCGAAGCCTTCAAACTGGCTGTTATTAAGCCTCTCGTTAAAAAAAATGAAACTTGACCCCAAAGATCTTGTTAATTACAGACCTATCTCAAATCTCCCTTTTCTGTCAAAGATACTAGAAAATGTTGTATCCTCACAATTATATTCATTCATAGAGAAAAATAGTATCTGTGAGGATTTTTAGTCAGGATTTAGACCGTATTATAGTACTGAGACTGCTCTAATTTGAGTTGCATATGACCTGCTTCTATCAT
>JAUCNO010000279.1:6455911-6559747 GCA_032353835.1 Enteromius viviparus | reverse complement strand
ATCGTCATTACTGCGTCACTGAACTTGCAACACGAGACCCGCTAGATTTAAATCAGCACAGCCAGCGAAGGATCGGATGCAACTGTTTTGTTTGAAGAAATGCACCTTTTTGTATCAACCAAAAATGGCTGTTTCGTCATGGAAAAGCGCCATTACAGCATCACAGCAGAAATATCAGCAAGTAAGAGAAATCTGTCCAGAGAGATCAGACCTGCCTGTGGAGGGAAAGAAAGTTTGTTTGAAATGTGGAAGGAAGAACTGAAGAAAGGATGAAATTCCTTCCTATTTTGGAAGAAATGGGAAGAGGAAGGAAAGAAGGAAGGGAGGAATCCATTCAGGAAGGAAGAAAAGATAAAAGAGTTTTGGTATGCTGGAAGCAATGAAAGAGAAATTGCTGGTATGGAAGATTGGAAAGAAAAAATAAAGGATTGTTGGTATGCTGGGTAAAAGAAAGTAAATGCAAGAAGAAAAGAAAGACTAGATATTTGATAGAAAGAAAAGAAAACATGCAGGCAAGAATTGAAGGACAGTAGATAAGATTGATGTTATGAAAGGAAGGAAGGAAAAAAGAAAGATTGTTGTTATACTGGAAAGAAGTAGGGAAGGATTGTTGGTTTGCTGAAATGAGGAGAGAAAAGAAAGTCTGGTATTGGAAGGGAGGATGGAAGGAAGGAAAAACACTAGAAAAGGAAAGTAAGAAAGATAGAGATTGTTAGTATGGAAAGGAGAAACAGGAAAAGACTGTTGGTATGCTGAAAGAAAGAAAGAAAAGGAAGGAGGAAGGAAAAGAAATACAAGAAGGAAGGAAGGAAATATGGTGTATGTATTGGAAGGAAGAAGAAAGAAATTCTAGAAGGAAGGAAAATAAAGAAGGAAAGATAAGCTTGTGTGAGAGCAGAAGGAGAGAGAAATAACAAGCAGAGGTTTTTTTTGAAAGAGCTGGATCAAGAGAACAAGCTGCTTTCCTTTTGAGGAAGGTAGAGAGAACCCAAAAGATCTCGACTTAAAGTGCTGACAGAAGGCATGGGAACATAAATGTGTGAGAGCAGGAGATGATGTAAACAGAATGAGCGAGGGAGGGTTAGTCTAAATGGAGAGACAGTGTATTTAAAAGGGCTGAGGGCACTAAATCATAACACAGCTAGAGAAACCGTTGCCATGGAGCTTTTGGCAGAGGGGCAATCCATCAGTCTGCTCAACTACACATGCGCAGACACATATGTTCACATGTAAACATGAACATGTAGAATTGTGCACACAGAAATATTTGTTAGGGCTTCCTAACAAAACATAACTGGGAAAACCAAACATATTCATTAACAAAAAATATATTCCTTAAACTTAAAATCATTAAGTTGTTCCATTGTCTTTCTTTAAATATTTCCATAAAATATTATACTAGATATAATAGGTAATATTCAGGAAGGAAGATTTTTTTTCCCTTTATGGTTCTTAAAGGGATAGTCCACAAAAATGATTTGCTTATCTTCATGTTGATCCACACACTGACCCTAAGTATTGTATTTGGATAAAAAACATTTTGGATCAACATGGAGATAAATAAATGATGAAGAATATTCAGAAAACTGTCCCCTTAAGCTTCTAAACGTTATCATATTTTAAGATTTGCAATAAAATAAATCATATTTAAAGTTAAAGGTATCAATAATGCATTTCTTAAAGTGTTCTGGGGTTGCTGGCCAGGCTGGCAAAAGGAAAGTGTGACTGATACTAAAGCAAAACTTTCATTCGCTCTCTCTGTAATTGTAATCCCACTTCTGAGCAAACAGACAGATTATCCCAACCTCTCCGCTGTCTGCAGGAGAATTCAACACACAACCGGTTCCAAACGCCAGTCTGGGGAAATATTTAGCACGAGGAAGGGCACCCCGAGACAGATCGGAGAGGAGTGAAACTGTACACCTGTCAGGGAGAGAGACAGAAGGAGCCCATACTGACTAGAGCAGCATATGCAAGACAGGTCTTACACTAGAGGGGTAATGTACATTTTGACCTGGCAGCAATTAATATTTATTTACCACGATTGATTTGCAAATCCATATGAATAACCTTTGTTATAAGTCCTGTGTTGTTAAAAACGTAGATGTAGATGTTGTAGATTGTAGTACTGATGTGTGAGTATGTGTGCAAGTGTTAATCCATGTGTTACGTGAGTGTGTGTAAGTAACTGATAGAACTCTATCAGGAAAGAATCTGCAGCATTAGTGAGCTGTAACAGTCAGTGCTGATGAGGCAGTCTGGGTACTAGTGTTGCTGGCCATTTGGCTCTGTAGCTATGAAGCTCTTCGACCCATATCACACATTCTGGACCTCTGATCCTCCGATTGCACTCTTCTGAGAACATGTTTAAATACATATTTTAATACCTCTCCAATGACTCTATATTGGGATGTGTCCATGTATGCATACATCCAGCACATATGTGTGTCATTTCTTTCTCTCTCTATGGACTAAAATTAAAAAAATTGAAATTATATTAAAAAAATTATAGTAACAAAACATACGTTAAGCAAATATATGTATTCAGAGACCACAGTGCCAAAATGCCTTTTTTGTGATATTTATTAGTGATGTCAATGATTAATCGCAATTGATTACTATTGATAATTATTAATTGAATATTATTATTAAATAATTTATGTGTGTACACTGTGATTATTATATATAATAATAATTATTATTTATAATGCATGTGTTTGTATTCATATATAAATACAAACACATGCATTTATATTTAAGAAAAACATATTTATTTTTATTTTGGATGCAATTAATCGCTATATATATATATATGTGTGTGTGTGTGTGTGTGTGTGTGTGTAAAAAAAAATAATTCCATTGTTTTCGGTTTTCAGCATTTTATTTTTGACTTTTCATATTCAAGATGTTCCCATGTTCCCTTTCAAGTTTTTTTATGCTCCAGAAAACATATTTGCAAAAAGTTATGGCTTCATTTCCATGTATTCATGTAGCTCTTATGCAAAACATTTTACTGTGCACTACATTTATAACGGAAACAGTCTTGGGGTTAAATGCCGTGCCCATGGGCACTTGTGTAATAGGAAAGCCCTCGTGGGGGTTTAAACCAAAAACCCTTGGGTTACTAGAATTAATCAATAAACACATAAGCAAGTTAACATCATGCAACATAGTATGTTTGAAACACACACAATAGAAAGCACACAGGTGTGTAAAAGTTCATGCAACAATGCATCAGCACAACGGTTTCTGTTGTCACAGGTTTCCATACTTTTAATTCCTCGCGGTTGCAATAACAGTGGTTAAACACTCGAGTATAAGGGAGGAAGAACAATTTACCTGTTTTTCCATTACACACCCTGTTTACTGAAACTAGCACTAATAATTGTTTGTTCCTTTATAATGAGTTGTTTTGATGTGCATTTGCTCCACCAGGGCGATGACTAACTCATATCTCACTTCAAATCAACAATGTCTCAGTCACTAATTGTGCATATGCATGTATTTGTGCATGTAACCTGTAAACATTTTAATCAGGAATCGTGATTCATGATTAATTTGTACAATAATTGATTTTAAAATTAAAGCAATCTAAAAGCACACATGCAAGCATCGGATACTCTCGGTGACTTTAGAAGCGTGGAGTGTGTTCAGCTGTTTATTACACAGTTATACTTATTTGAGAATGAATGAGGCACAATGTGTATTTGTGAGTGTGATTGTGGGTGTGTAGTGTGATATACTTCATTTATGGTGGTGTGAACATGAAATAAAACACCATTGATGACTACAGATACTCATAACAGCTACATTATGTGTACCTAAGTGTGACAGCGGCTTTCAGCCGAGACAGATGCAAAATCGGAGCCTTTAAAAGTTGTGACACTTAATGTTTTTACTAAATTTTTTGTGACTTTTTTGCTCTGTTGCAGTAATTGTAGTGAGTTCGATGCCTTTAAATGTATAACCTTAACAATGTATATATATGTATTACTTTAATGAGTAATTTGGCTTTAACAGTCTTTGTAAGTAGATATGAAATGCACAAAATGTAGAAGCAGAACATAATGAATTCAAAATGTAATGGAGGCGAAATGTCCTGTGACAGCCAAAGATCTAATGAGATTAAAAGAAGAACCGGAGCAGAAAACAGACAAAATGATGTTGTTTGAAGATGTGGACGTGATTGGTTTCTGCTGAGAGTGTTTTTAGAGGGCTCTATTTCAGAAACATCACCAGAGAGATCTGCCTACATTTGCCTGTTCCTCCCTCTCTCTGTTTCTCTCCCTCCATCCGTTGGCCATATTCCAGCGCTCAGAAGCGCAGTTCAGAAATGCACCTGAGACCAGTGATCACCCTCACAAAGAGAGCGGAAGTTCAAGAGAAAGAAATGGCAGTGCTAATGGTGTATAATGTTGGACTAAATGAGGAACTCCCACATGAGTGAAGAGAATTATATAAACACGGCTTGTGGATAGGATTGTGTGTGCTCACACACATATGCACATTTTTCTTTTCGCTCTCTTAAAGTAGTGTTTGTTATTATTGTATGGTTATGCATACAGAACTGGAGTTACTGTAGAAGTACAGTAACGTCAGCTCAGCTCAAGTCTTGTATACAGAAATCTGGCAACTTATATAAAACTTATTGGTGTTTCTGTAAACTTGAAAGTTGGATTCACAAAATTTCACTGTTTAACATGTTGATGTTTTTTATTTATAAGTGAACACCTTCTTTATTCCTACAGAATCAGATAGAATTTGTAGTGAATTCTGCATTTTAAGGCGATTTTGTCCAATGGTGCCAATAGCTTATTACGGAGACAGTCTGCTTGTAGCATATCTTAGGGTTAGGTAACTTACTTGGGGGCACAATGGTGAGGGTTAATGTGGATTAAACCAACAACTTTACAGTAACTATCACTAAACCAGCCTCTACACCACACTATGCATTTTCTACATAATACATAATATACATAATATACTGGTACCCCTTTTAGTTTACTAAAGGTCTACTGATTCATTTGCTTTGCTCAATGTTGGATATATATTCGCACGTTACGTTTTTTACATTTAAATTTGATATAGTATCATCAAACAATCACTTACAGTTAATTTTTAAAATCACAAATAATAAAGATTACTGAATAAATAAAAAAAAATTACATCCAGGTTTTATATTGTACATTATAATGTTGTGATGCCTAAATTTTGTTGTTCACTTCTAAATTTTCTTTTTAATTCGATTTTTATTCTTTAACTTGTTTAGTCAAAAATATACAGAACTTTAATATTTTATCTTTATTGTGTTATCCTCTTGTAAATAACATTTTTAGAGGGGAAATTAAAATTTCGTCATGTCAGCCAAAAGCAGACTGCAAAAATAGTGTTCTTCGTTATTTGTTGAAATTTGTTTTTCTTTGCTTTTGTTTCTCTGCTGAAGTATGGAAAATTCGGATCTCTCTTTTTCCCCTCCCATTTTCCGCAGACATATCGACATCCTTTCCTATATCCTATATCTGTCTAATCCATCAGTCACACACTCGTTGTACGATCTCCTTTACACACACACAAATTAGATATTGAATTTTGGTTAAGAATATGGCGAAAACATCAGATTATGTCCTCCCACGTTCACTTTACGAGCTAAATGGAAGTCAGATCAGGTTTGGCCTTGAGCTTTGATAGAGACTTACTTGAGATCAGTGATTATAGGCTAAATGAATGCACAGCGAGAAGGATTGGTTATTAATCTGCAATTAATCATCAAAGGCTCATGTCAGTATCACCAAATGAAGCATAGCTTTTCAGAAGGAATTATCAGGCCTGTGTGAGAGTGTATGGATGGAGCAGAGAGCTTGGAGCAGAAATGAGAACTGGTGAAGAATTGCACTGATGGGAAGTAGCAGTAGATTTGCTCTGATGACTGAGCATGTGTCTGCGTGTACCAGCACTTAATCTGCTTAATAACCGCCCTTTGCCTTCTGGTAATGCTGTGGTTCAGACCTGGAGGATCTGTCCTTTCTGGAGATGCAAAAAAGACTGTGTTCATAAATCAGTTTACTTCTATAATGTGATGTATTGAAGAGTGACAGGATTTTAAAAAATAGGCTGGAATTTTTTTTTGGTCTAGAATTGATTATACTGTAAAAGTATCTAGGGGAGTAATAAATGCTGTAGAAGTATTGTTCATTATTAGTTAATCTTTACTAATGTTGTTAACCCAGAGTTAACTAATGAATCTCATTATAAAGTCTTGCCCATATTTTTTTGTTAAAATGTTTCATTAATTGTGTAGGTGTTATTATTGTTTTATATTAACAAATTGTTCTGTTTTGTTTGTATCTATTATAGATAGAAAGACAGACAGACAGATTAGAAGGCTTGGTGATGTCTGCCAAAAAGTTATGCATACTTGGAAATAACTTAATAAGATTTTTTATTTTCCATAGACTGTTTATGGTGAAAGATATCAAATCACTTGAGGCCTGCAAATTGCTTATCAGTAATCACCATATTGCATCATGCTATCATGTCGCTCACAGTCTGTTGCTCATGTTGTCACCTCAAACCACAGACTTGCATTAAAAATGAATGACTTTTGGTACCTTTGTCGCTGACAATCACTGTCACTGTGAACATGCCATTAATATTCATAAATCAAGCCACCGTAAGGCCCTCACAGTGCTATCTGACCCTAAGAACAGCCGTCCCAGAAATACACACACACAGATGTGCAAACTCGCATAGCTCACTCTAGGCTTCAGATTCATCTTCTTGGCAGTTGGAAGGAACGGGATGCTTTGAAGTCTGTGTGCACGCAATCACGAAAACGCACAGACACAGGCACTGAAACAAGCAGTCTGTCACACATGGATAGACGGCAGCACACTGGCAGCCATATTACAGGATTAGAAATGTGCGCGAGACGGGAATAAAAGGGCAAGTGTGTGAAGCGGGGACAGTCGTGACCTGTTTTTAAGTGCATAAGCCCGGGTGTGTGTTTGCGTCTAGATGATCTTGAGATGTCTGGGTAGTATAATGTTGCGTAAGGTCAAAATAGAATGAGAAAGAGGGTCGGTAAGTGCATTGAGATCTCTGCTTTAAAGCTATTAATGAGTGTGTGAAATGTGCTTAACTTATGAGAGGAGGGTGTGTATGTGTTGTGCTCTTTTCTCAGAGTGAGGGTGTTTTTTATGGTGCTCTATTTGTGTCGCCATTGGTTACTCTCCCGTGTCCGTTGCCTTGACGACCCCGGGGCGGGGTTTCAGACTGAATATCAGCAGTCGCCCCTCTCCTTTGCTCCTTCTCCTCCCTGTCTCTTTTTCTCATATATGAACATACTGTACTCGTATGCAAATAAAATCCTGAATTTAGCAACAAGAATACTGAAAAATTGGGCTGTATGCATGCATGTGTTTAGGTCCACTCATATCACTCATTAATTTTTTTAAATTGTGTGTGTATGTATGTATATATATATATATATATATATATAATAATGCCATATTTATGGATTTATATATATAGAGAGAGAGAGAGTTAAATGGCATTATTTTTCTGATAAAACGGTTTATATTAATTAATATGGTCAAAGTTGTTTTTGTTTATTTAGATTTTATTTATTTATCTATATATTTAATTTTGACCTAGTAATTTTTTGTAAAACGTCATAAATTGGTCTTCCAGTTAAGAGCCAGACTCAGTGTCCAGTCATTTCGTTCACCTAAAGAAACAGTCTTTGTTCCCAATGGATCCTCTGGAAAGAAATACTATAAAAGTCACTGGGGAGGATCAATGGTTTGGTTACCAGAATTTTCAAAATATCTTCTTTGATGTTTAACATAAGAAAGAGGTTTGATATGAGGGTGATTAAAAGATGAAAAAAAGTTTAAATGTTTTTGCTGAACTATTCCACTGAACCCCATCCTTTTCTTATTTTCATCAGCAGGCTCACATTTAGATCTGCCTCCATCTACATTTTATTCTTTTAGATAATCTTTTTCACTTAGATCTTCACTTCATCATAACATGGAAGAAAATGTCATGAATTTTGAAATTTAAAAGAGAAATTTGGAGTATTAAGCTGTTATATTTTGACCACAAATACTAAATGCCAAATGAGTTTAGTGAGCAGTTCACTTGTGATTTTGTCTGCCATGTTTCTACTTTTCAAAAACGTTGGGAGCCAGTGTTCAGGGGATGATGGAGGCCTAACTCCTAACTGCAACTTCTTGAAACAAGAAAAGCGTGTGGTAACTTCTGTCATTTATTACTCACCCTCATGTTCCAAATCTGCAAGAACTTCGTTCATCTTCAGAACACAAAGAGCAAAAAATTGTTGAATAAAGTCATTGTTTTTGTTTTCTTTGCACAGATGTCCTTATATCTTTCTGGTCCTTAAATGTGTCAATTGTATTGCTGTCTCTATGAAAGGGTCAGAAAGCTCTTGGATTTTATCAAAAATATCTTCATTTGTGTTTCAAAGATAAATTAAGGTCTTACCAGTTTGGAAAAAACATGAGGGAGAGTAAATAATGACAGAATTTTCCATTTTTGGTAAACTATGCCTATAACCATTCAATAGTGTTACTGAATCTCTATTTCCCTGCTTTGATATTCTTTCTACTGGTAGATCTGCATGTACTTTTGTGTCTCTGTGCTGACTTAAGCAAGTGAAATTAATCCTCTGATCTCTTAAACTGATTAGCGATTAGCACGCTAACAGTGTCTGATCTCGCTCTGATTGCTGTTAGCGTGTATGCTAACTCAGACTCCAGCTGTCAGTGAGTCACTGCCAGTGTGCTTAATTAAGCAAACTAGATTGATCTGTGACACAGCAGAACACAAGATGACAGGATGGTAAGTCTGACTCACAAACTTGTTTGGCTATTCTCATAATTACAGCCTGGAGATATATGTGTGTGTGTGTGTGTGTGTGCATGCAAGTCTGTCCAATGAAATGTTTTTGGGGATAAGTGGCCATCATAATAAAATTTACATTTCAAGTTGGGACCATTAGGAAAAGTGATGTTCCAAGAAATAAAATCCATTATTAGCTAGACAAGCAAATACAAAAGTACTCATTTGAAGCTGGGGAAATGCAAAGAATTAAAAGCTAGGAAACAAAGAAAAAGTCAGGTGTATTTTTTTGTAAATCAATCAGTTTTTAAAATTATGCTTCTTTATTGTACAACAGTTTTGATTTGCATAACCTGTAGGTGGCAAATAAATGTGATATAATTAATTAATTGAATTTAACTTTTAAGTAAATGCTAAGAAATACAAACTTTTACAACTTCATGCATATATTTTTTCACATATATTGGTATATAAATTAGAATAAAGTATATTTAAAACCAATTTATTTTAATTTGCATATTACTTTTGCAATGATTTTTGCGCATTTTTCACTTTTTAAAAACAATGAATATAAATTATAAGAATTTTGTTAATGAAAGATATTTGTGCACATGAAACAAACAGCTTAAGCTTTACTTTTAGATCCAACTTGTGGCTTGCCACAGGAAGGAGGACTAACTGGTTTTTGCACATTTGTAATCCATCCTTCCTGATTATCTGTGTGAGATACGTGTCTGAATTCAGAAAATCGCCTGTAAACGTTAACTGCCTGCAGTGTATCATTGTCACATAGTCGTCTTTGAAGTGGTGAAGGTGATTGACAGTGCTGTGCTGTGTGTGTGTAACGTAATACTGGTTCAGTCCCCAAATGGCATATAGAACATAAATAACAAGTGACCTTACTCAAAACCTACTGAACATACAGTACACATGTACATGCATACATATGCATACAAAAAAATGGAGCAGAGGTCATATGTCAGACTACTCTTAAAGTTTTTGAAGTTTGTTTATGAAGCTTAGTCTGTGTAATAGCACCCGTGTAAGTGTGTGGATCAAGGCTGTGAAATTGACAGCTTAGAGAAACTCCTGTGCCAGCACAAGCAAGCAGATGGCATACAGACCCACTGATGGGCACACACATATGGTCACACACAAAGATATGTCACATGCACACACACACATAGAAAAACTGCAGAACTGCATTCACAAATTCATTCTTATATTTACTATATACAGCATATATTTAGATTCAACATACTAGGACTGGAGCTGGGTTGCATAACATTTTGATTGTCATCAGCAACACAACTTAAGTTCTGAATTTTATTTCATCCAAATTCCTTCAGGTTTTTGCATTTCCTCCCTTACTGGATCTTTCCACAGACACTAACCCCTCTGAGTTCATCATTATTCACTGAAATAACCAGCTCTACCGGAGCATAAAATCATTTCTTTTTCTTCCTCTGTTTTTCTTTTTTCTGTAACAAACTTTTCTCTTTTCACTTCTTGAGATTTTTTCAGTGGGAAAATTGAATCACAATCACTTTTACTTGGCCAGCTGAGGTTGTATGTACTGAAGTAAAATTAGGAGTAAATATGCTAATCATTTTAATCTGTTTTTTGTCTATCGGTCATCCTCATTTATATGAAAATGTTTTTGATAGTTTGGTAGGACCCTTGAGTTTTGCTTAGCAAGGATGCCTTTCTTTTATACTTTCTATTCATCAAATAATCCTGTTAAAATTATATCATATATTTATTGATTTATTAGTTTGTTTAACAGGGACAAAGTAGTGTAACATTGCTTTTTATAACACATATATATATATATATTATTCAAAGCAAGGCTCCATTTATCAGGCATCTGACTTATTTTCAGAAATAAGTAGTATTATGAAATATTATTACAACTTGAAATAAGTTTTTTTTTAATTATTATTATTATTACCAATCATTTACCAATCATTTACAAAACAGAATAACAGAAAAAGTCTATTATATGTATAATAAAAAAAAATAAAAAAAAACGAAATAAAATAGAACAAACAGCTGAGACTGTGTACAACCATCAGTGTTCACATACCTGCTTTTATTTGACCCACTTTTTCTGTTTTGTTTGAAAAATGTTCAACTCTGTTTGCATTTTCAATTCAGCTGGCAGGCTTTTCCATAGCAGCGTACCTTGAACTGAAAATGTGTTTTTCTTTGGTAGTATATACCATGAATCAATGGATTAAAAACAAATTAAGCAGCACACCTGTTTTCAACCAATATGATTAGAAGAAATGTTTCTTGAAAACCAAATCCGCATATAAGAATTATTACCGAAGCATCATACGACACTTAGGACTGGAGTAATGGTGGTGAAACTTTTGAATAGTTATTAAATAGAGAGAAGTTATATGTAATTTACAATATTACTAATGTGAAAATAAGACATTTACTTAGAAAACATTAAGAAAAGAAAAAAATAAATTTAAACCCCAAACTTTTGAATGGTAGTGTAAATATGGTTTACAGTGTTTACATATAGACTGTCCTGTCTCTTTCAAAACAAAGTGTTTTGATTTACAGCTGTGACACTGAAAGCCAGCCATTTGCAAGAAGTACAGGGTCCACTTTGCGATCGATCTTTTCATCTTATGTTGCATTAGTGTTTTTCAGAGATCAGATTTATTTATACAGCTAACTTGAGCTAAAAGATGAATGCCATGGGCATGGTGACATTTATACAATAGATTATGGATTTAACTTGGCCCATTGCATCTTTATTGTTTTCATATGTCTCTATTTATGGCAAGAAGTCTTTTATGGAGTCACATATAAATTAAAAATTTGAGGATTTTAATTGGAAGGCCGTGAAGGGTGCATTATGATCTAGCTTGTAGCATCAGTGACATTTACCTTGTGTAACTCACTCTGTCCCCTTGTGGTGAAGTAAGGTAATGCATTCCACATTGGTGTATGTGCGTGTGTGTGTGCACGCGCAAGTAGGCTAACTAGGTTAACATTCAGAGCCAGAGAGTTAATGTCACCTGTCATCTCTCCAGAGAGGAGAGGAAGCAATAAAGTGTGACCTGGATTCATTTTAGAGAAAGAAACGTAAAGAGAAAGAGGGGTAAGACATCTCACAGGAGACAGAGATTTCATGAATTTATGGATCCATATTTGAAGCGGCTGTCAAGTTCACATGACATTTTATAAAACTAAACATTATATAAAGTCAGGATTTCAACAGGGCTTCCCTGACTGTCCTGAAGAGTTTAGCTCCAACCCTAGTTAAGCACATGTGAACCAGCGTCTTTGGGATTACTAGAAACCTCAAGGCAGGTGTTTTGGAGCTGGTTGGAGCTACACCCTCCAGGAGATTCCACTTTACAAAACAGTTGACCATTCACCTTTGGCTGACTGGGACCCTAAATATAAAAATACATTGTCATAGCACGTTTTCAGATGTTTCAGATGTCTGGCTGGTGAGATTCAAAAGCATGCACACGATGTTACATTACATGCTTTGAGAGCATTAATTCTGTTTTATTTAATGATTTTATGCATTGAACATTACATATGGGTTGTATCATCTGTCTAAAAGCTGGACATCCTAAAGATGTGTTTAAATATGCATATTAATGTTTTCCAAATTCTATTTAGAGTAGTTTTAGAGTAATTGCAAATAGGCCTTTATTTTTTCAGTATTAATATTAAAAGAGGGTATTGTTTATGTGAATAACAATGGTTTAAAAACACACTTTTTTTATAAACCTTTTGTCATTTAGAGTATATTTATTTATATTTTTTTATTTATTTGGAGGAAGTCTCTACTCTTTTTCTTAACTTCAGTTTCTCGTTCGAACCACTAGAGGGCAGAAGAGCATCACTAAGTACTAGGATCAGGAGCATATATGACTATTGCAGGACACACAGCTTACTTATACATTTATGTGTTGTGCAGCATTTTTTTATTATCCTTACACTGCTTCATTTTCTTTAAATGTGGATTGATGGCAGGACCACCACTGAATTTTACAGCAGCCAGGACAAAATTTTATAGGAGCAAAATCTTTTCTCTGGGCCTAGTAAATGGGTTTTACCGTAAAGGACACTCAAAAAAAGAAAATTACAGTCATGTTCAAACGAAAATAATTTTATTTATCAAGGATGCATCCACTAACCAAAAACGTTATACATTTACATTCTAAAAAAATCTAATTTTTTGAGCTTTTTGAGCTGGAGAATCCTGAAAAAATGCATTACAGTTTCTATGAAATATTAAGCAGCACAACTGAATTATCGAATTGAAATGATTTCTAATTGATCATGTGACACTGAAAAGTGGAATAATGACTGCTGAAAATTCATCTTTGTCATCATAGAAATAATTAACATTTTAAAATATATTCAAGTAAAAAACACTACCTTTAAATTGTAATAATACATAATACTGCAGTTTTCCTATATTTTTCTATTTGTATCTTTGAGTGACTGATCCTAACAAAGCTGATATTCCTTGATTTCAAAACACAACATGCACCTCATTCCTCTTTAAAATCTGACAATGTTGACTAAAGATGGTTTCATGGGAGTTTCATTACAGCATGTTTGCACTCTGATTAATCATCACTTTGCCACATACATTGAAATTGATTTCAAATTGTTGTTTTGTTTTTTTGAATTGTCTTGACACAGCTGTTGTTTTTTCTGGTCTGATGGGTTCAGTGTGGTTATCTGATCTGACTGCTCTGCTGTTTTAACTATTATCTCTGGTTAGTTTGAATTGACTGCTGGACTGGTCACTGCTGGTGGAGATGGAGGGTGTGTTTTTCCGTGTGTGCATGAATGGACAGGTCACTGGGTTCAACAAATCAGCACAGATGCATCGTGGGTAATTCCCCAAGGTGTGCTGTGGTGGAAATGGTCTCTTTGGTGATACGGGGTGAGCTGGGAATGTGCTCACTGTCCTGAGGGAGGAAAGAAACCGTGGCTACATGAACACAAGCTCTCCCCCAGTGTGCCAATGAATTATGAATCAGCTTTTCAGGAATCGTTTGGACTCTGATCTGCTGTGATCAGCTCTTATGGTCTAGTAGTGCTGGCATGTGTACAACCAGTCATTTGGTAATTCTCATAGGTTTGATGGATGGTTGGGTGAGATTTTGAAGAATAATTGTAAAAAAAGGTGGCTGGGTTTGTGTTTTTGTTTTTATACAGTGTTCCCAGACAGAGGTAGTATATGTGCTTGGCTGTTTGCCCAGTCTCATGGGTAAACGGACCCTTTGAGCTGTATTTGTGGCAGTAACATTGGATCCAGAGCAATGGCAACTGGGCCAGGCTGATAGTGAGCCAGAACAGACCAGTCTCTCAATCTAATCGGGCCTTAAGAAAATTTAGGGAAGTATTATAGACAAGAGTGCTTGCACACCCAGCTTTTTCATCTGATGCCTTTTCCTCAAAAATATACATCCAAATTAATACACAAAATTATGTCCCAAAATTAATGAAGTTATATTTTTCTAATAAATACCACTTTCAATGAATAGAAAGATTTAATATAAGATTTATGTCATTTTTAAAAATATGTAATATTATAAATGTGCATGTGCTATTTGACATTTAATTTATTTGTGTGCAGGTATAAAGTGGTATTTATTAAATAGAAAGTATTTGATTTTTGTATTTTATTTAGATTGATATCATTTGTGTGCAGACCATATTCATCTTTTTTATTAAATATCTTTGTAAAACAGCTATAACTAATAGTCTGTACACAAATAATCACTTTCTTTTATAGAAACCAGGTCATTTCAAACAAATGCAAGTTTAATCTGTAGAACACAAAAAGGAGAGGTTAGGTAGAGTGTTCACGCTCCTCTTTTCCTTTTATTTTTTTTTTTAAATAATATTGTACTTGAACTTAAACTTGCTTATATTTCATTCAAAAGAGCAATGCAACCTTTCTGCCTGACATCTCCTTTGTTGTTGCCATAGAAAAGACATTGCAACGTGTATCATTTTCTTGTTAAAGAGTGTCATCCACTGAAATGGAATGGATTGATTTTTGTATTTTTCGTTCTCTGTTTTTGACAGACAAACAGACATACAAACACATTAAGTACAGAGGGTTTTTTTTTATTACAGGCAGAGACTGAGTCAGTCTCAGAGTTGCCAAGGACCCTGCTGCACTCAGGTGGCTGATATGAAGGAGAAACCAACATGGCTGCCGTCACTCCATACTCCATAATGTCAATGACATCAGAGTGAAGCCAAGAGCTGTTGCGTGTGTGAACCACGTTTATTTTTCTTTACTATTCATTCTTCTCTCATGTTTCCCTTTGGGAAACACATTGGGCTTTTTGGCCACATTGTGTTTTTTTTTGTCCTTAAACACGAATTCACCCCAAATCCCTTAAAACATAATCTAAATATAATGATACATTAAATATCATGTTCATATCTAAGTTTCTATGCCCCGAATATGCATAAATATACCACCTTCTCTATGTAGAGTGGGTCAGCTGGTAACATAATAGGATTGGAGTAATGGTACCCTCCCTCACATCAAATTATGTGTGTGTGAAAGAGAGATCGCACATGCATGAGCTGAATTGTGCAACACCCCTCCCCTACAACCACCACACACACACACACACATGGTGCTGGTGGGGGGCTACACATATGCGCATATATTCACACTGATGCTGGTTGTCGCGACACGTACACGGTTCAGGTAGGACCGTTGAGAGAACGTGATTTCCGTAGTAACCACCCCAGCTGCCCTCCTCCACCCCTCTCTCTCTTTCCTTTCTCTCCTTCAGTCGTTCACTCGTGCCTGGTGATGATGGTGTCACCATCCATCTCTCTTTCTTTCTCCCACCCTCTTTTTGTGTATCTTCTTTTCTCTGGATATGGTTCCTAGAGCAGCCAATGACAAAGGCTGGAGGAGAGCAAACGGAGTAGACGATTTTTTTCTTTTTCTTTTTCTTTTCTGGACGGAATCCCTCTCTTCCACTGCTTCTGGTGGAATTTTTTGGAATCTTTTAAGGAATTTGTGTTCTTGTTGCATATTCTGGACATTTGTGTGAGTGTGTTTGTGTGTGTGTGTGTGTATGGTTGCTGTGGGGACGTGGCTGATGCTTGATAATGGCTCATGCGGCGTCTCAGATCAAGAAGAATAAAGATGTGGATATTAACGCACTGGAAGATGAGAAGGAAAGGAAAAGGAAGAGCAGGAAACACTCAAAGGATCAAAAGAAAAAGGTACATGTGCACACATACATGTTATTAGAGGGAGCTGATCAGGTTTGTGGGACAGCAACATCTCGCCTGTTACTGCGAGTGAGTTCAGCGTGTATGTGTGTGTGTGTGTGTTAAATCTGTGCTGCAGTGCCAAGGTTACACTGTACATTTACTGCTCGGAATCCTTCTCACATTATCACACACATACGTTCCATAAACAACCAGCCGTGATGTGTGTGTGTGTCTTCTCAGGTTAAAAATGAGAGCATCACACTGCAGCATGTTCTGAGCGATTTAACTGTCCTCTGAAACGTGTGTGTTTGTGTGCACGTAGACACTCGTGTATTATACATCACATACTGATTTATTGATGTTTGTTCAGTACAGAGTGATGGAACGAAGCATGCTGATGTTAGCCGCGCTGTCTATCATTTCATATCACGGAGACACACATGCACACAGCCTATATCCACCACACCCAGACAGATCTTCTTCAGCGCTTCCTCTGCAGTTCTTATGTTCTTATGTTGCTGCTGTGATATTTTAAACCAGAGTGTGTTATGTGATGTGGTTTAAGAAGTGAAGGATCCCTGTGGAAGTGATGGCTGGCTGGCTGCCTCCTGCCTCCCATAACATGTGTCCTACCTGTGATCAACACACTCAGCTATGATCACGTCTGTTGACCTTTGCTGTTTAACCATGTGTGCGTGAGTTTCACCCACTGCTAATGTACTTGTCATGCCAATAAAACATATAAAAACACTTAAAAATAAATTACATTCAACAGTATTAATGTTTTATTTATTTAATATATTTTATAGACGTACTGGAGTTTTTTTATCATTTTTATTTGTTTGCATTTTTTTTTTATCATTGTCATTGTAGTTGCCGACTCATTATTAAAATTTTATTAATTATAAAAATTAAATTTTTTTTCCCTTTCTGTTTTATTTTTTATTTTGTGGATTTTTATTTTATTTATGGTTGTTATTTTGTGTTTGTTTATTTATTGCTCTCTTCTTTCAGTGTTTTCTTTCAGAGAGAAAGATAGTCTTGTGGATGTGTATGGATTGCAATACATAATAGTACAGGAAAAAGGAATTTTAACATAGTTTCTTGAAATAAGAATATAAGAGGAGAAAGTGAGATGAAATGAAATTGTGAGAGAAAACAAAGGACAGGGTCTCTTTATATGTTGGAATGACAGAGAGACATCATAAAGATGGAGGTTAACCTGTGCTGCACTCTTGTATGAAGAAGGTAATTGGTTTGGCATTGTGGGACAAAAACACACATGTGATTTCAACACGCACACCAGTATATCACATGCATTTAATAGGAGAGCGATTAGGAAGTCTTGCTTGCCAAAGAGAGAGTTTGCTTTATTTAGGGTTCTGGGTTGATCATTTTGTCTGGGTTTCCCATCAGAGTATCCCAGAGCTTTTGCTATAAAGCATTTCACGGTACATATCATGGTACTATGGGGACCAGCTGTAATAGTTCAGGAATTGGCTGTGGATATCTCCATTAATTAAGCTTTAACTTTAATATTCAGGAATACATGTCTCTTTTGATGTAAATAGTGGATGTGACTCTGGTAATACCATGTCATATGACTATGGTATAATTTAATTAAAATAGTTCATCTTTTTCCTCAGACAACAGGATTCTTTGTTTATTTCAGTTTTTTGGCTCCTGTGAATTTTCTTGGTTTATTTTGCTCTACAGATCTCATGGTTTTAAAGCTGTGCCACACAATTCTGCATCCCAGGTTATGCTGAGGGTTGCTGTGGGAACAGGGAACCATCTGTTGTGTTTTGGGAGTCAGGCTGTCTGAGTGTCACTGTCCTGATCTCAGATCAGTCCCAGGGGTGTTGTTGTGATTTAATAAAAGGCCTCATCTTTAAGGGGCAAAGTAGGTGTCCATTTCATGAGAAGGTATAATCATTAATTTTTGTACTTTCATTGATTGTAGTAAAAGGGGAAAAAAAGAATCTATTACACTTAAGAGAAAATGAAATAATCACTGAATTTTGAAGAATTATGGTCTCCTCTTTCCCAGCTGGAGTAATGCCTACAGTACATCTTTTATTAGACAAATGGACTTTAGTAAAGAAGAGAGTAAAGGAACAGAGAGAGGTAGAGGCAGAGAGACCAGCTGATTGCCATTGGCAGAGGTCATGTGAAGGTTAGCTGGCTTCACTTTTGTGCCTCAGGACAGTGTATCCTGCTACAGAGCATGGAGAAGTGAAGATACTGGGTCCTTCAGGACATTTGAATCAACTCGTTGACCATTTGCTCATGTTCTCAGTTTTCTGAGAGCAGATGAGAAAATCCAGAGACAATGTATCCTGTGTTGATTAGGGAGCAACATGTTGTTAAATGTGATTAATATTTATTTATGCTTTGTGGAAGATTAACAAAACAATTGTGTGTACATGTATTTATTTTATTAACAGTTATTGATTAACTGTTTTCATGGATTTTCTCAGGAATTCCAGCTTGAGTCGTATGAATTGTCTCGCAAGCTTTTTTAACTCAGCTACCATGTTGCGTTGCTCAACTGGATTCTTCTTTTTAAAAACAGCACGGCAGATAGGAGCTATTAGAGGGTCAATCTTTTGATGCTCTTCTATATCACTCCAGCATTATCCAAGAATTTTCTTTTTCACAGACACCTGGACTAATGCTTGTACTCTCTGCTGCTCTTCGGCTGCTGGCCATAAGTATGTGCGCACTTCAGTTCATCTCAATGAAGTCTTTAGCAAATTCCTCCTGCTCAGGCTCCTCGACAGACTGAATCCTTGATAGCACATCTGCAGTTGTGTTTTGTCGTCCTGGTTTGTAGTAGACCTCAAAATCAAACTCAACTGACAACTGAGCTATCCACCGTTGTTCGACTGCTTCTAAATTTGCTTGTTCTAAGTAACGCAAAGGGTTGCGATCTGTAATCAGAGACCTTTTCAGTTACAGCCCATTTTAAGGCTAGCAGCTCTAGTTTGAAAGCACTATAATTTTGATCATTCTTTTCTGACCCACGAACACCTCAACTTGCATATGCGATCACACGCTCAGCACCTCCTTGTCTTTGGCTCAGCACGGCCCCAAGACCATGCAGGATCCCATCAGTTGTGCGCACGAAAGACTGACTGAAATCTGGGTATGCAAGGACTGGTGGAGACATTAAACACTGCTTGAGGTTGTCGAATATGGTCTGACACTGGGCAAAACCAGGAACAAATCTCCTGTAGTTACTCATAACTGTCTTAAATATTTCACATTCATGGGTGCAGGCCATGTTTCCAAACCCTGGTTTTCTCTTCATCCACCTTTATTCCTTGGGAGGAAATTTTGATGACCCAAGAGTTTCACTTTGGGTTTCAAAAGAAAGCACTTGCTGGGTTTTAGTTTTAAACCATGCTGTCTCAATTGGTTGAATACTATTTCCAGACTTTGACAATGACTTTCAAAGTCTTTCGAAAAGACGTGATTGTCATCCAGGTAGATAAGCAGTACGTCAAAAGTTAAATCATCTAGCACCACCCACATCGGATGCTGAAATGTCGCCGGAGCATTACAGAGTCCGAATGGCATCCTGGTCCATTCAAGATTTCTATGTGCAGCCACTTGCTGTTTAATAACGGTTTTAGGTAAAGAAGGCGTCTCTCTCTGTTTGGCTCTAACTTTCCGGACTCACTGAACAGTCTTTGCATCTCTTTGAACTGTCACTTTAGTTCCTCCAGTTCAGCAATAGCGTCTACTCAAGGACTACAGACTTACACTAAATCAGGAATTGATCCGGCGGAGGGAAACATGCCAGCACCTTGTGGGGCAGGTCAGTTTTTGAGGGAAAATTCAAAAGTCACAGTTCCACAGTTTCTTTAAAGCACACTTCACTCTTTATACTCGTTGAAAAGAAATTGTGACTTGCTTACCAGCGTTAAATGAGAAAATGAATAAAGTAATGTACATTACCACCGTTGCGTCAAGAACGGAGCGCTGAAGGTGTCCGGATAGGCAGGATAATGTTCTTTTACTCTCTGATCCGTAACGATTGCCCCCTGCGATCCTGAAGATCCAACAAGGACCCAATCCTGTCCAACAGCCCAAGAATCTGAAGAGTACACAATGCCATCCGATGAATCAGCCAACTGTCCATGTAAAAATAAGCAACGACATCCACCACGTTTTGAGTTAATTTGAACTAACAAAAACAGAAAACTGGATGCACATCACTCACACCAAAAAACATGGGAGAATTCAAATTCAGCACTGAATAACTCTTAACAACACAACACTGTGTGGCACTAAATGGTGATTAAAAATCGGCACATTCTTCATCAGTTCACCCCTGCTCTTCTCCGATTTATTTCTCTTCTTCCGTGCATTCGTTACACACACACATTAATGTTCCATTTAAAAACAAAAGTTCTCTCATGATAAAATTTGTAGCACAAATGGAGCAGGGTTTTCTCATAGTGAATAGTCCAAACATTTTTTTTTTTTTTATCTAGTTAATATTTTTGTTTCACTTAAGATTATCAAAACAATTTCTTTCTCTTTGTTCCTCTACACTTTTTTGTAATTTTCATATGATTAACCTGAATTTTCTCACACCTTGAACAGACTGGGCTTTCTAATGGTGCATTACTTTAATTTTCCAGTGTTTGTGCACTGGGCAGTGAAAGGTCAGAGAGTTAAATGCTTTTTTTTGGGATCTGTCCCTGGTGAGCAGTCGTGCACTGTGGAGCCCCTATAGCAGAATTCAGTTGCACATTCACGTATGTGTGCATGTGGCAGGACAATGTGATAAATGAGCTTCGCTCCACACCATTAATGAGAGAAGCCGTGTAATAGTGTGTTTCTCTCTATTGCTCACACGCACAAACATGAAGAAGGAATGATGTGGGGGAGGGGAAGGGGCTGATTGAGAGAATGAGAGAGAGACGTACATCGAGAGGGAGATGAAGAGGGTGATTTTGTTGGAGAGGTGCAGAAGGGCCCATTATCCATCTATGCAGATGCTTTGTTCTATACGTATGTGATCATGTCATTGTCAGTTATGGGATTTCTCAGTCTTTCTTTCCTTTTTCTGTCTTGCCTTGTAACCATATTTGCTTGCCTGCAGAGGCAAGTTTGTGTTCTGCATCTGTGGCAGTTGCAAGATTGTTTTTCATTCATTTAAAGCAGAAGCACATTAGCAAGTAACTGCATTTGTGATTGTAACTGACTAATGAGTGAATCCAGGACTTTTGTCTGTTATTCAGTGTTACATGAGTAGCAGATGTTTAAGGTGTCCATATTAGTGGAGAACAGGTGTAAACAAGTGTATTTATGGTAGTAATTGTCTCTCTGTGTGTGTATGCGGATCAGTTTTTGCTTCCCAGTGAGGAAAATGGCCTTTATGAAACACAAATATGTGAATATACTGAAAAATATAGTGCAATATATTAAATAATACATGTTTATATAAGGAAAGCTACTGTAGTTATATTTTTCAGTACACTGCCTTATACATATAAAATTAAAACATAGCCAAATTTATAGATAAAACTGCTCTACATTTTTACATGTAATATCTTACACTCAGGCCTAATTATTTAATTCGCTTTTGATGCATAAGGGTGCAAAGAGATTTGTGTGAGTGTTATATTTGGGGGTTATGAAACGTATAGCTTTTTAATTTATTTTTAGAGCTGTAAACAAATATCTTTTACATTTTTAGCATTTGACACTTCTTTGAGTGTTTATGAGCTATATCGGTTGTCTGTTAAAGGTTGATACATGCTTGAGGCTCCGTATAGAGCTTCAGTTCCCTGCTGAGTACACTTTGTGTCAGAGGACAGATCATGCACAACCATAACTCCTTACCTACAGCCGTATTTCCACTAGAGACAAATGTAAAATGCTGTAAGAATCATACAGTGTGGGGCAGAGGACAGATTACACACTCAAACAACTACAGCTGTTTTTCAGCAGTCAAGTGTAAAACGTATCATTTTTGTGATGTTTTTGCGTCTGCTAAATGACTAAATGTAAAAAAGAAGGAAAATGAGAACAGCATGGTGTTGATTTTGAATTATTGAATCATACACCTCCCCAGTGTCACAGTTACTGTAATGGCAGGCAATAAGAAAGCATGTATAGTACATTTATGTCAATGAGTGTGAAGTGCGTGGAAGATTGATTGTGAATGTCTGTGTTTGTTTATATGATTCAGACAGTTTTTTTAAAAGGTGTGTGACACTTTGGAATCAAAATTCTAATTTGCATACTAAATTTAATTCCTTTTTTTGTTACTTTTTGTTAAAGACAACACAGTCTCATGAGCAATTCGTACATATTCGTACGAGGTGCAAAATTTGTGTTAATTCGTACTAATTCGTACAACCTCACTGTACGATTTTGTACGATTTGTCTAAAACCATGTGATGGGTAGGTTTAGGGGCGGGGTTATGTTTAGGATATTCGTACAAATTCAGATGAATTGGCATCTTGTAAAATACTTATGATTTAGAAGAAATTGTATGAATTTGTACGAGTGAGGTCATACAAATTCATACGAATTAGCCACCTCGTAAAATATGTACGAATTGCTGTGATATCAGGTTGGAAAAGACACATTTATCAAAATTGACTGTAAAGACTTTTATTGTTAAAGAAGTTTTTTTTTTTCAAATAATAGCTGATAATTTGAACTTCCAGTTCATCAAAGAATCCACGTTCCACTAATTACATTTAACAAAAATATTAAGCAGAACAACTGCTTGCTCAGTACAAAATTATTAGAAAGATTTCTGAAGGATCACGTGACACTAAAGACAATTCAGCTTTGCCATCACAGGATTAAAATATATTTCAGCACAGACTAAAATCCCAAACTTTAAGTTGATCAAGTTAATGGTACCCTTTTGAATGCTTTTGTGATTTTACTTAAACTGTGCTTAAATATTCTTAAAATAATGTACACACGACACAAGACTTCAGTTATATCCAGTTGTAATGAAAAGTTGTTTAGTTACATAATGCCTTTCTATATTTCTTTCCTCTATACTTAATGTATTTCACTGTCTCTTTCAGTGCCTTTCACTTTCTTTTTTGACCTATTATTGAGGAAATGTCCACATTTCCATTTTTGGAATAATATCTAATTACTATTAATTGTCATGTCAATTTCAATATAGATCATATATGACATGAAGGTGTGTGCAAGTGTGTGTTTTCTTGAAATGTGTGTGTGTGTGTGTGTGTGCGCATGAGAGAGTCATGTGTACATGAAGACACTCTTTCTCACAGTATACTATTGCTTCTGCTTATTCAGCAGCACCATGAAAGTCTCGCTGTGTGTGTGCCTTTAAATAGACACAACTTGTTCACTGCTAATAAAGTCACTGAAATAAGTCTTGTATGCACATCAAGGCTTCACTTATTTCATCAGAAATATGTAATATTACAATTTAAAATTAATTTGGTATTAATACATTTAAAAAAAAAATCTGTTATGCAATCATTACTTTGCTCATTAATGTCGCATGATACTAATATACTGATCTGATGCACAAGAAACATTGATTTTTATGAATCAGTATTAAATGTTTTAATAAGAACTATAGTCTTAATAAGAACAGTTTATATTTTATCAGTCAGGATTGTAGTGAAGCTCTGCTATTCAGGGATCTGTTGATCTAATAACAACAAAGTGTTTCTATATATTTCCCTCTTTCTCTTTCTGTCCGTTTTATTGTGTTAGTTTTTTCTGCACCGTAATTCTTTCTGGATCACATTTACTTCTGTCCTGTAAATGCCAGTCAAAGGTACTCTGCCTGATAATTGTCTATTACCCAGCAGCTCTCTATTGATCTTGTTCAGAGTGTTGTTGTATCTCTGGTACATTCTCAGGGTAGCACCCAGGCTGTCTGCCCTTATAAAACTCCTTTACTGTAAACTCAACATAGATGTGTGCATTTGTGTGTATAGCTTTGAAAGGCTACAATATAATGTCTGTTAAAATTTTTATGGTGTGTTGGCAAGTCCTCGAAGCTTTAAGTTGTGTGTGATATTTTTTTGGAATGACAATATTGTTTAATAGGTTCTGGTTAGATTTGAAATTAAATAGTTGAATTGTTTTCATGAATATTAATTATTTTATTACATTATATTATGTTATATTTTATCAATAATCTGTATCACGTCTTGCAGTAGTTTTGATCTGTCCCTCAATTCTTTTATACAAAGCAAAAGCAAGTTCTGTAGATTCATATTTTACAGAAAGTGGATGACTGATGCAATATCTCGGTTCGTGTCTACAAACAGCATGCATGTACATTTGAGATATTTTGAGGTGTGTATAATGTGCGTGTGTTTGGGGGGGTGTTTGAGGGCACAGGGGGGAGTAATACAGGCAGATGGCCTTTTCCTCCTCTCTCATCTGCTACAGTCTGAGTGCCAGATAAAATCTCACACACACATTTAAATGGAAGAGCATGTGACAGTCATTCATCGAACATGTGCACGGATTTGATCCTGTATTGGGCATTAGAATATGTTACAAACCAAGCCTATCTTTAAGCACAAGGCATGAATCAGTCTATAAAATGCATCTTGAGGTTTTTAGGGATTTTGGCAGACAAACATACTCTGACTCTGCCAAAGCTTTTTTACTAGTTTTACTATATTTGTTGGTATTTTTTGGGGCAGTAGTTCAGATTTTTACCCACTCTGGCCCTACCTTAATGATAGATTTCTACAAATACAAAAAAAATACGTATAGTTCAAAAATACAGGTTAAAAATATTGTTAATATTGTAGAGTTATGCAATTTTTATTTTATATAATTTATTATTTTTTTAATTGTATTGATCAAAAATCAAAAATATCAATTTTTTTTAAAATTATGTTTTGAATATTTTTGTGAAAGCCATGATACATTTTTAAAATATTTTTTTGATAAAAAGAAAGTTACATAAATGGTTTTAATAAATTTGGTAATTTGCATTATTAATTAAATGTGTACTTGCTAGATGGAGAGCAGGTTTTTTTCTTGGAAAAAAAAAAACCCCAAAACAATCTTTTTGATCCCAAAACTTCAAAAAGCTAAGATTATTAAAAAAAAAGGTTAAGAGAAGCATTGAGCAGCCACCTGCAGCTAAATAATCCAGCACCTAATAATTTCTTATGTTTGTTTGTATATGCAGTACTCCCCGTGGAACTGGCTCTTATTTAAAATCAATATTACAGTAAGCATTAAATCATGGCTATTGAATACTGCACAATGTTTCTGGACTTTTTTCGGACCCTTTGGTTTGTTGGTATTGTCTCTCAGCACACTTGTATTGAACAGGACAGTGATTAACTTCCACATGATGCAGGAAATCACATGGCTTTTCACTCTCTCATTCTTACGTGCCTCCTCCATCTCTTACTGTCTCACTAATTCACAGATGATTAAACACACCCTCATTACATTACGGCCATGGTCTTGCCATTATATAGTTCCTTTATAACCTTAATCCAGATTTACAGCACTTATATGATACCTTAAGATGCTTGTAAGCCTGAAGAGCTCTTTTACCTCCAGACTGCATGTGGTTTAACTGTTCATTTAGTCTCTCTCTTTTATCTCACCTAAAGGCGAAGTTGAGATTATCCTTCTCACCTAACTTTAAATTCTCAGTGTAATTATTATACAGGAATCTAGCTCATTTCAGTCCCACAGCTGGATGAAGATCGTGCTGAAAATGACAAGGTATATGTATTTTTAAGGTGTCCTCTGTATGTAAACCAATTGTATTTAACTACATTAAAGTTACAAATGAAGCAACATGATAGACATGATATTATGTTTATTAATTATACATGTTCTCAGTCATGTTTCACCGAGTTAGAAAAATAAAATTACATGTACGATTTATATATGTGCATGTGTACAATATCGCAGACCGTCTGCACCTGGGTGCTGAGGCCACACACACATATCAGAAAATTAGTTTTAACTTTTTTTCACACTGTGTGTGTCAGATGTGGTTTTATGGAGGATGGTGTGGGTCTGTGGTGATAAATGCCTTGCAGAAGCATGATTCTGGGTCACACGCTGCTGTTCTGCCCCCAGAGACCCACAGACACACACACTCGCAAGTTCATGCATGCCGGCACTCATTAACTGCTGCCCCTCAGAGAGAACATGAGAGAGTTTAAAGTGCTTCCAGCTGCCTAAACTCACATCAACTATTCCCAACATCTTTGAGACTCTTTAATTGACTGATTGGCTGATTGTAGACCAAGTAAATCATTGCGTTACCGCTATTACTACTAGTTAAATAATAATAAAAATAACAGTCGTTTTTTAATGTTGTTATTTAAAATATACATTATTAATTGTATTAGTAGGAGTAGTAGTATTATTCAAATTATGAAATACATATTCATATTGTGTGTTGAATATTAATAGTAATATAATGATGCTGGATAAAATAAAAATAATGTTTAATAATATTATTAAAATATATAATACATATTAATAGTATATATTTTGAATATCAATATTAATTATGATTTATGATTTAGTAGTAATTGTAGGATTCTTATAAATTGACAGTGCAAGACATAAAAATAATAATTATTATTATTATTATACTTTTACAAATTTGTGCATAGGCAGGCTTTAAGAAAACCTGAAATGTTATTTTCAACCTATTTAACTTTAGAATATGAAATAATAGTGAGTGAAAAAAAATGTAGGGGTAAGCTTGATTTTTATCAGCTTGATTTAAAATGTAAAAATAATGTGTGCTGCTTAATTGTTCATAGTATGACCAGTAATGTACATCAGGAAAGTATAGAGTCAGTTTTGATTTCATTTTGACTTCAACATGTTGACATTTCTTATGTTTTAAAAAAGGCGGATGTTTTTGTTGATATGTTTCTATGGGGTTGACAGTAGTATTGAATCTCTCCACTAGGGCCCAGTGTGAGTCTGGATATCAGGCATATTCTGATGATGTCATGATTTCGGAGGTTTCTTTGCAGTCACAGTGTGTTTGTTGCACTGTTCACCTGATTTCCTCTGTGTCTGTCATAGACCTTACATGTTAGAAGTCTGTTGCTGACAGGCATTAAATTTCACCTTTTCAGCAAACACAGCGGGCACACACAAACACAACAATCACCACAAATAACAAACACACATGCGGACACAGTACTGACAGCCTGTCAAATCCAAACTAAGCAAAAATGCAAACTTAAATCTAGAATCTGTGTTGGTATTTCATCATGCAGGAGCGAAGCTCATTTGTCCTTCTAGAATGTAAAATTCTGCCCTATTTCTGAAAGCCTGGAAATCCTTCAGTGCCCATGGGTTTAAAGTAGGTGTAGCCCTTGTGAACACCTCTGTGTGTCTGACTGTATTTGAGAGAGAGAGAATGATGGCTCTCATACACTCTCCGTGATTGGCTGATGAGGTGGAGGTCATTGAGGGAAACCATCACCACGGTTACCGAACATCTTGAGCTCCTTCAGATCACATTCTCTTCTCCCCTCCTCCTCTGTTGCCATAGCAACGCCACCATCCCAGAACGAGGAGACCTGTGATGCACCCCAAAGCATCATGGGATGCCTCTCTGCATAATCAAAGTGAGTGAGTGAGTGTGTGAATGCCTGTATGTTCAAGTGCATCTCTATGTTTCTAAATCTATGTTTTGAAGAGCTTATACCACAAAACAGGATCAATAGCATACATGAATCATTTTAGGAAAATAGTGTTGTAGGAGATGTATTATTATGATGTGTATATTAGGTCTAAACAATATTTTAGGGGTTTAAAAAGATAAATCACAAAGCTTTTCAAAAACATGTCTAGATCATTTTACACACGCACACACACACACAAACTCCATTAATGACACATGTTTTTGCGTACTATTAAGATATAAGTTCAGATTATAAATCTATATTTAGTTTTCATTACTTCAATGCAAAAACTCTTTATTATATGAATGTCACTATCATTGGATGGTATATTTTTTATGTTTTTAAATCTGCATTTATTTGATTGATATACAGTCAAACCAGTCATATTTATTAAATATTTTAAAAATGTGAATTTTATTCCTGTGATAGCAAAACAAAATGTAAGAAACTCTGTCTGATTACTATACTGTATCACTGTAATGCATACATTCTAAATAAAAGTATTAATTTATTTTTAAAAAATTATATATTTGAATTAAATTAATTAATATGAATTATTAATATTATTATTTTAATTACAAAGTATCCACACATTATGGTATTTGCTGTACGTTTATTTTTAAATTTTTCTTTTTAAATAATTTTTTTGGTACATTTTTTAAATGATCGTTTAGAGTGTTTTTATGAGATTGACCTGTTTTAGTAGTAAACAGTTAGCATGTGTATATTTATGTACTTTTACATTTCTTAATGCAAACTTTAAAATGCACACTGTTAAACTCGCCGTTGACAAGCAAGAGTTAAATAATTTTATTTATCATATGTTGCAAAATAAAATTATCGATGGCAGTTAGCTTTCCATATGTTCACACAGTATGTGTCTGTCTGACACACCGCTCTGGGCCACTCCCCCTTTCCATAAACACATGGACACTGACGATACACAACGGAAAAAAACAAACACCCAACGGTACATTCAACAGAACAGTATATTCAAACATGCACCAAGATACACAGAGCAAGCACAGTATGTAAACAACACAGCCGGTGTCACTGTGTAACGGGTGACACAATTCATCCCTTTGTCAGAGCTACAGCTGGGGTGTATTTTTACATGATGGGGCGGTGGCCCTAATACTGGAGGAAATGCCCCTAATCCTTTTCTGAGCTGCACCATGAACCCTACATTCAACCTAATAAACCAACCCCCTGCAGTCTTAAACACACACACACACACTCTTTTTGTCCAAAAAGGGAGCAGATAAGCACTCAGACAATACAAAGGCACACACACACGAGGGTTTGCAGGGAGGAGGAGGAGACTGCAGAATGGAGGGAAAGGGAGTCCTATTAGCAAATGCATTTGATTCAGCTGCTATATTTGGACCCCCTTAGCACCTCATATCACTATTCAAAAGACCCCCACCCTCAGTGTGTATGACAGAAAGAGATAGAAAATCAGAGGGGACAGCAGCTTATAAAAACATGGCAGCGATGTAAATGATGCACTTTTTGTCTGTGTTAAATGAAGATTGGAACTGGCTTTCACTGAATATAAGAAGAACGGGATAATAGTAGGAGGAAAGAAAAATAGTTTTTGCAGAAGTTATGAACAGAAAACTGAAAAGCTGATGTGGTTTGACACAGAAGGAGAGGTCAAGTTGTAAAAGAGAATAGATAGACAGAAGGTTGGGTTCAAAGTGACTGTGTTTACTGTAGTACCAGAGATCATCATATCCTTGTATCCGTACTCGCGCACGCGTCAGGTGCAAGCGTGTCTTTGAGCATCCTGCTGCCTGGGCATTTTTTCCACACATCACATGACTGAATGGCACCTTGCTGGCCGCAGAGCTAGAGAAGTAAGTGATCGGGTTTCTGTGGGACTGCAGGAAAAATGGCGGTGGAAGAGGCTGCTGACTGTTTTTCACCCGTAAGTATTCTACAAACATGACTGGGAATGGTTGGCAAGGATATGTTGTTTTGAACAGGCGTTTTGGGAATGGTTGGGAAATGAAAGTTGTTGGTTGAGGATGCTTGGGAGCGTGAGATCCTGAAATGCTCTTGCTTTTTATCTGCTTCAACCTCAGTCTGATTTTGTCCTTCAAACCTTTTGGTAACATATTTCTGTAATACATGATATATTTGACAGTGCTGGGTAATTTTAAACTCCTCTGCGGGCTAAATGGCGCAAAGTCTGATCTGTTGGTCTCGCTGGGCTCAGATTTCTATATTTTGTTTGCAGAATCCTGCAGAGCTAAAGGTCCTCACAGATTTCAGGGAACAACTGTATTTTGAAGTGCTGTTCTGTTGTTAAGGTTGAATCACATGAAATATCAGATCTGTTTCATGCGTGGTGGTGTTATTACAACCATTTTGACATTCATACTGGTCAACTCTACCTTTGCTCTAGTGCTTTTTTACTGACCTTGGTGTGTGTGTGTATGCATGCATGGTAATAAAAGCACAGAGTGTCCTGGTGCTTAAAAGCTCTTTGCCATGTTCACTACTAGACCACTTTATCTAATTTACCTAATAATGCTTTCACGACTGTGTGAATCTACCCCTTGAAGCTATTGTGACTATGGGGCTTTAATTTTATTGTGATGCTGAGGCTGGACAAACTAGTCTTGGATTTGTGTTTATAGGGTGTTTAACTTAATAAAATTAGAGCTTAACTCTAATAACTGTAACTTAAAATTTAAAGGGAAATTTAAAGATTATGGTGACAATTTAACCCTTTAATCCTTTGAAGAGCGCTTGCCCTTTAAGAATTGCGGTGCTCTTGTAAAGATAGTGTTTAGTTTCAGCCTGTTATCAGCCGTAATATAAAAATTATTATGGAATCCAGAACTTCAACAATGGTGCATCTGTACTTTTTAGAGCCTATAGCATTTGGTAAATAATTTGACTTATTCTAGTACAATGAATGTATGAATCCGTTTCCAGTAGGTCTTGGGAAGGTTATGTTATACATATGGGTGAATTGAGAATCAAAACATAGATGCTGAGAAGGAGGGATTTTAAAACTAAACAATCAAGCAGCTTCTCTTGTAGAAATAAAGAACCAGACAGTCTGAACCGACCAACTCCTCTTCAAAAATCAACCACAAAGGTTTTATTCTGACTGTAAATTGCAACATGTTATCTTTTACATTATTTTTCAAGGACTGTATCTGAATATAGTGACGTTGATTTTCAGAGGACAGGAAAGTGTTTGTGTGTGTGTGAGTGTGTAGTCGCCTTGTCTGCAGCCACACTGACGGGTAGCTTTGTTTTTTTGCCGATCATGCAGTATTTGAGCTCGCTGCTTATCTAGGACCTGAAGAGACACTGAGACAGAGAGGCAGAGACTAGAGTATTATGGGGTCAGCCGTTCTAATTCTTTTATGAACAGCAGCTGTACAGACACTAACAGTTTGTTTTCCGATGTAGTGTCGCGTCATTTTTATCAACTATAACCTTTTCTCTGCCTTTTCCTCGTGTCTTTCTTTCAGCCCAGTATCTCTGATGTTTTAATAACAGCTGTACCCTAGAGAATGTCTTATGTAACACCACTGTGTGTGTGTGGTGTGTGGTAGCGCAGAGTGTTTCCACTCTACTGTGCGTACTGTACTGTACATGCATTGAGCGTTCACAGAATTTCCCACACTGAAATATTGATGCATACTATTTTAAAACAGAGAGGCCTTTCACATCTCCATGCTTGAGATGAATTATAGAGTGTGAGCATTTATAAAGATTCAGAGCTTGACACTTGACATGCAGGTTGTTACTACACAGTTAAAAGATTTTAAAAAAATGAAGATGGGAAAAAAAAATCCTATAGCCAGATTAGGTGTTTAACCTTGGAAAGTGATACACACAATTGTTATAAATACCTTAGCAATGTCCTGGCAGTGTAGCAAAACTAAATAGTTTCACTGAAGTGTTTAGTAAGTGCTCCACTGTGCACGTCTAAAACAAATACCTCTAGAAACTCTACAAAAAACTAATATAAACCTGTACATGTAAACAATAAAGGTTCACGTTTATGGAAAGTAACTCTTAGCAGCACTTTAACACTTGATGGGACTTCTTAGAGTCATACATACATTTTGTCTAGTTTCTCACAACCTCCCACGGAGACCACTTTTATATTTTACTTAGAAAAAGCTTATCTTCTGTGGTTTCTGAAGCATTTAGGTTTTTTTTGTAATACTAAGGAGATACAGAATATAAAGAGGACGATAAACATTGGAAATCACCAAATCTAAGTGAAGATAGTTATGAACAGTGTTCAGGTATGGAGGTTTTTTGTGTTCTCTAAAACTGTATTGTACGTTAAAGAATGTTTACATGTTGTGGATATTATGTGTATGTGCTTTGAGATAGCATTTGTTTAGCAGGTTTATACATTACAAATAATTAAAAATTACAGTTAAGACATTTATAATATAACCAATAAATTCTGTAAAAAATGTCATGGTTTTCATAAAAATATTAAGCAGCACAATCGTTTTAATCAGTGATAATAGTAAGAAATGTTCCTTGAGCAATAAATCATAAGCATATGATTTTTGAATGATGTGACACTGAAGATTGGAGTACTGCTGAAAATTCAGCTTTGGAATAAATTACATATATTTAAATAGAGAATGGTTATTTTTAATTGTATTAATACTTCACAATATGACTCTTTTTACTGTATTTTTGATATAAATATTAATATTAAAATCTAAACTGGGATAAGAGACTAAGCAGACTTTCCATCTAGAGCTTTCATTATACTTATCGTAGAGACAATTCCATCTGAGTAATGAGGGGTTAACAGTCTTGCTCAAGGACATTATGATAACAGAACAGGAGGTCATTCTTATTTACTGCCAACCAATGCTTTGGGTAAACCTCAACCTCAACATTTATGTTCGAAATACAGATCTTATCCATTAGGACACACACTTGCTTTATTTAATACAGATTTTCTTTGTGATTTTTTATATATATATATATATTTGAGTGGGTGTGGATGTGGGTGGGTGTTATTTTCCCAGCTAGAATCCTCCAGAGAAGGAGTTATGGGTGACAAGCTGGAAAAACTCATTAACTCAGAGATAAGAGAGGAAAATCACAAAAAAACTGGCACACACACACACAAAATATCCTTTCTCTCTCTCTCTGTCTTTTTATTGTGTGGGAGAAGGGCAGAATTTGTTTACTGTAAGCATTACCATCTGAGCAAAGGCATCTTTTGCGTGTGCTTTTAATCCATCATTTCATACAGCAAAGACTTTTAAGTGCCTAATGATACAAACACACACTCACACACAAAAAAATTGAGTTTTCCCTGTGGAGCAGATTGAGTAAATGACTAGCTACTAAGCTTGGAGTTCATTATGAACTGTGAATCTCTTACAAAAATATAGACGCATACACACACCATCACAAAACCCCCAAATTTGTCCTTTCCCTGGTCGCTAGATGATTATGCATGTTATTATCTCTGTAATACACCAGTATAGCTTCTTCTTGTCAATCTCAGTTGTTACTTTTGGAAAGCAAGCTTTTCTTTCCGGATTTCCGTGCCAGCACACACACATTGATGGTAGATACGGGGAGGAGTTGTCCTGGGTTTAGTGGGAACTAAATATAGCCTCTCATTTAGAGGAATTCCCATGTGAGCGTGTGTCTCTAAGATAACCCTCTCCTATTCTTTATAAAATTGTGTGTGAGTGAGGTGAAGTGTATCAAAATTTTGCTGTGTGTCCTCTTATGTCAAGCGCAGTGTCCCCGAATCAAACTGAGGCTGATAAAAGAAGACACATTCACAAGGCACACACACACACACATACCCTTGTCGTGTTTTCTCTCAAATCCGGCACTCTTTCTCATATACGCATGAGAAGAGAAAACTAATTCTGAGTGAGAGACTGAGAGATCATGAGGGAAAGTGGGCGGAAACCTGTGTCAGAATAATAGCCATTATTTAGTGTTCTGTTCCGTATTCATTGATGAAAGACAAGAGCTGTTTTTGGCTGGATCTTCAGCTGGAACGCTGGGATATTTGCTGATAGATGGACTGCCAGAGTTTTAGGTGTTCAGTGCAACTTTGATCCTCTGTCACGCTGCAATCGAAGTTTCCCTGTAGGACATCGACCGGTAGACTAAAGCTGATGCTTCTTTTGGATATTTGTGTGTGTGTGTTTGGAGACAAATGGCACTGAGTAAAAATGGAGTTGGTATGAATTTTTGGTTTACCTTTCATTGATTTATTGAGCTGAAAGCTGGAAATATGTTTGTTTATTCTTGATCCGGATTTGACCTCAGTTACGCTGGATTTGACCTTTGACCTTGTCAATGGAATAATAATCTTCTGCATTTTACTCATTACTTGCAGTCGGACAGCAATGCCAGTTACCTGCGGGCAGCGAGGGCAGGAAACCTTGAGAAGGTCCTTGACTACCTGAAGACTGGTGTCGACATCAACATCTGCAATCAGGTATGAATCATTTCTGTACCATGTGACAGGATGTAGCAATATCATTATCATTACATTATTGATCAAAGTGACTGTAAAGAGATTTTACAAAATATTTATGTTTTCATGAATCATTATTTTCACCTAACTTTCCATTCGAATTATCTTAAAGATAACATTAACAGAAGCACACAAGAGTTTTTAACTTTAAAAATGATTAAAAGAATGTTCCTTGAACATGATTTCTAAAGCCTGGAAACTGGAATTATTGTAGTAATATTATAAAAACTACTGTTTTTGCTGCATTTTTATTTGAATAAGTGCAGCTTTGGTTAGCCTATAACAGACTATCTTAAAAAGTAGTGAAAAAACATACTGACTGCTAATATTATAAACAGTATTGTATATGATGATTTTGTAATGCCGTGAAGTGTTGCTTATATTAAGGATTTCAAAAGTAAAAACTTTGCTTATTAGAAAAGTAATTTAGAAACAACCAAAATAATGTCGGAATCAGAGGTAACTTTTTGCAATAGGAAAGTATCACAGTTGTGTGAAATCAGCCAGATCACATGTTTTGTAGAAGACAGGTGAAAATCTTGGGGTTTTATTAAAATAGGGGGAACAAATTTTTATGAGTAGTTTCAATTAAATTAAATGTTTTTTATCTATTTATTTGTTTATTTTTATATTAATTTAAAGGATTGTTTAATGTTAGTTTTCACATATTTTTCATAAATGTCTTATTTGGTGCAAAAAACAAACCAAAAATAAACAATGTTCGATAAAATTCTTTTAAGCAGTGATTTGTGACTATGCCTACGTGTGATGTGTGTTTACATACTTCCATTCTGGTCCAGGCTGGTTTATATCAATATGTAGCAGTACCTTACTCTTTAAAACTTAACAGAACTTGCATTTTAATCTTTCAGAATGGGTTGAATGCATTGCACCTGGCATCTAAAGAGGGGCATGTGGATGTGGTGGCCGAGCTGCTCAAACTGGAAGCCAACGTAGATGCAGCAACCAAGGTCAGTTTGACACACACACGCACACGGAGCCTCCAGCTCGAGGAGATGATTGTATCTGTGTCTGATATCACATGGTGTTCTCTGCTCCTATGAGCATGTTCACACTGGGTATAAAAAGCCTCTAGTGCTGCATTCACTCTGCAGGAATGAAGTGTGTATGGAGGTAAATTACAGGCCAACGGAAACAACACCTCTCTGGCAGAGGGGACGGAATGGTGGCTGGGGGGACGCCAGGGGAACAAAAGCGCCCATTAGATGGGGGTGATACAAACAGGTGGAGAGATTAATCAAGAGATGCCACTCATTCTCTCTCTCTCTCTGCTCTAATCCAGAAAGGAAACACGGCGCTGCACATTGCCTCACTGGCAGGACAGTCAGAAGTGGTGAGAGAGCTAGTGACCAATGGGGCCAACGTCAATGCACAGAGCCAGGTACACATTTCAGACTACACAAACTTTTATATACCCACTAACACACACATGAGTTGGAGCTTTTTTGCCATGCAGCTCACGTACGCCCTTAATCTGTTTCTATTTTAGATGACCAGCCAATGACCACCCAAATATACACACACATACACACTGCTTTAAACTTGAGCTCGGCAAGTTATGAAGGCCACCTACATTACTGGAGTGCCAGTAATAAAAGTATTGCACTGAGCTCAACGCAGTACATACAGATGCAAACACTGGTTAAAAGAGACATATTCTATACTTTTATCTTTTTTGTGGTAACTCAGATTCTTTTGTGTCAAATAAGTTATAATTGGGTTTTTCATTAGCAGTCATATGCTTATGTGATCATCATATCTGAAACAATCACTGAACTTATTCCATTTGAATGAGACATTTACACATAAAATGAAAGGAACCAGATTTTGAGGTTGAAGATAAAGTGCTAAGAAATAAACATGATGATGAAGGCAGGCTGTGTCTGCTTGATGCTCCATCATCACAAAGTGTTGCTTTCTTCTACCTGCACTGTCAGCATCTTTGTGTTACTATGGGAACCGGGTCACCGAGGTTACATATGGGGGGTGTAATAGAGGTCTGTCCTCCGGGGAAATCTCAGATGATTTCAAAAATATTAAGAATGATAGGTTTGCCATGGCAACCTAGCTGTCTGGTTACCACAGCAAGGGTTTGTGCTTAATGCTTATAAAGTAATTCAAATAAACCTTTTCACTTCTGATTGATTTCTCTTTGCTGAGAGGAGGGGGTGGGATGCTCAGCAGAATGTAGCTGTGTCTAGTAGTCTAGTAGTAAGATGGGAGATGAAAAGGATAACAGATTAGCTGAGATATCCAGCTATTGTTTTAAATGCATGTTATAGAATACAGTTTTGTAGTGTCCAATTTAATAAAATAAATTATTCAAATGTATAATGCATTAATGTAACATTAATGCGCTGTTTGTTTCAGAATGGCTTTACCCCGCTGTATATGGCTGCACAGGAAAACCATCTAGATGTAGTGCGCTTCCTCCTGGAGAACAACTCCAGCCAGAGCATTGCCACAGAGGTTTGTGTGTGTGTGTGTGTTTGTGTGTGTGAGTCTTTTATTGATTATTGAGGTAAGCCTGTGTGACCTTGAGCAGTTCACAGATAAGTGCTGCCTATTCCTCATATCCCTTTTTAGTCTCTTATGCATATGCTGCATTTAATTAAACAAAAATGTAATAAATTTTTTTATAATAAAATGTATTCCCGTGATGATAAAGTTGAATTTAAGCAGCCATTACTTCAGTCTTCATTGTTGCATGAACATAAATAAATCTAATATGATAATTTGGTGCTCGTTTCCTTTTATTATCAATGTTTAAAACAGTTGCTCTGCTTAATATATTTGTGAAGCCATGATACTTTATTTAAGATCTTTTTTTTTATATGTTAAGTTATGTCTTTATTGTCATTTATTTTGATCAAATGATTTAATGCTTATCTGCTAAACACGCACCGTATTCTTTCAAAAAAGTCACAGTAGTGTTTACAAATGGAATTGTATGTTGTAAAGCAAAGCATAGTAATAAATGTAGAGGTGTACAAATGAGGTATATGAAATAATACAAGCCTGTTTGTCTTCCTCTCTTTAGGATGGCTTTACGCCGTTAGCCGTAGCCCTGCAGCAGGGTCATGATCAGGTGGTTTCTCTGTTGTTAGAGAATGACACAAAAGGTAAAGTCCGTCTGCCTGCCCTCCACATCGCAGCTCGCAAGGACGACACTAAATCTGCAGCTCTGCTTCTTCAGAATGACCACAACGCGGATGTTGAGTCCAAGGTCTGTCTGAAAGTTACTTGCAAACATGTTTATCCACTGCTCACAATTTTTTCTCTCCGGCTATCACTTATTACCAGCATTGTGCTGGTCAAATACATGTATCTTTTGACATATTTCATAATGTAATCAAGAGCGGTTTATCATACGCTATCTATGTTTTTTAAATGTGATTTGTGTTATCTTTATCCTCTAACTCACTCACCCACACTTAGTCCTGTCTTTAGATATGTGTCTTTTGTTTCTTTGTTTTGGTTTACCTGTCAGTGTTCACTAACTGCCCATTCTCTCCTTTCCTCACATCTCAACGTAGATGATGGTGAATAGAACGACAGAGGTATACCCACGATAAACATTGAGCTGTTGACCCCACCTCCACCCCTGCTTTGGCTAGAAAACCCCTTAGTGTTGCCCCCACCCTTGTTGTACCATCTCTATTTTTGTATCATTTCCTGTTTTCTCTTCTCTTGTTGGCTATGTGCCCTCCCTCTCTGGGGATGGAGGAATGAGACCATGCTTTGGGTGGAGGGCTGAAGCATGCTTTGATTTCTGCAGCTACAGGCCGAGGTTCCACATCTAAACATACAGCTTTCTGATTAGTGAAAAAAGTTTTTTGTGTCAGTGGTGGTGTGGTAGTAATGATGGTAATATTGGTAAACAGAAACTGTTAGTTTAACTGTTCCAGTTTTTAGAGCCCTTTGATAAGTGATATTATAGAGAGGTTTCCCCAAAAGGTTTACCTCAACGTGACATAAAATAGCACTAGATCTAGGCTACTTTTGCTGGACAATATGTAATGATATAGTTCACCTTTTGGAGACAACATAATATCAAAACAGGAGTTTTGTGGCTTTTCGTTATTTCACAAAAATACAATTTTTATTCCATTCAGATTTAATTACATTTTTATCCTACCCAGAACAGGCAAAAAATATTGATCTTGTTTTTTAAATGATTTATTTCTCTTCTATTAAATGCTACCTTTCAATTATAATTGTCACCACCTTCATTTGCTAATCATCAATTATGGAAATAGTTATAATTTTACATTTTGAGTCTATATTCCAGGAATTCAAATTCCATTTGAGAGTTTTAAAGACCTATAAATATGTTGGCTGAAAGAGCTCAACGCGCTGCAAATAGAGAAAACACCAGCACATTAAGAAATAATGTTCATCAACACAAGTGCTGCCAACCTCACAACATGTGCAAATGAAGAAACGCACTGCAAATCCTCATAGCACATACAAACTAAGAAATGCACTGCATATTGCAACGGAAATGTTTCAAGGGGAACCAAAAAGGTGACAGACCTGTTAAGATTTGCATTCGATGGGATTATTCTGCAATTTATTTTGACAATTAATAAAGCACTACCGATTTAATTTCACTAACCTTCAAATTATATTTAGTAAATAATATTAAATTAAGCCTATAAGTTAGCCGTCTTATATAATAATGTTTCACACTGAATTGTGGAATTCGTCAGATTATAATTATTCAAGCAGGGTGTTAAAATAAACACAAACAACTTGCTTTTTAGTTCACCAACAACTCCACTGACCCAAATGACCTATTTCTGAAAAAAATAAAATAAATAAATAATTGTATTACATTGATTTTGTTTTTAAGAAATGGGGATTGAGGGTAATATTAATTTCTCAATTATATAATTTTTACAACATATAAAATGCAACTAATGTATAAAGATTTATTTTATATAATTAATGCTAAATAAATCATAAAAATATTTGCTGCTTATAGAGATTTAATGATTTATGCAACGGATCTTTCAAGATAAATATTACAAATACACCCAGGGAAATGCAAACACCTATCTTGCAAACTAACCATAGACTACATTATGTTAAATTGTGCAGTCACAGTTATGTTATCCATTAATAAAACATTTCATCAGTTTAACACGTACAAAAGCATTCAGAACAAAATCAGCTTTTGTAAATGTACACTACTGAACGCATAATCAAAAGAAGAAAGGTGTTCTCCACGTTGTATCTTGATGAATTTTCACACAGAGGTACGCAAAAATGTAGGGAGGATGTTTTCTCTTGTCTTTCATATACCAAATCCACTATTTAATTTTAAAAACATTAATTAGCCAAGTTTCGTATGCAAGTTTGCCTTGCAGTACATGTGAGCCAAAGCTTTTTTAAGCTTTTTTTTTTTTAATTTGTTTTATTATTGTTTATTATTTATTTATTCTAAAAATATCTGGCTTGATTTTCTTGTGCCAAACAAGAATCGTTACAGCACTTTGTGAAAATGTTTAAATTTGTGAAAATCCATCTGGCCTTTTGGTGATGAAGAGAAGAAGAGAAGAGAATTCATTAGAATTAGAGTATTGCATAATGCAAAGGTCACTTTACTGGCACATCCTGCTACTGTAAATGTGGAAAAATGGTGCATTTTAAGTTTGACCTTATAAACAGCTTTTATTACTAACTGGAAGTAGCATATTGTTCCTTTGAGCATTAGGTGTTGTGAGACATCTATTCATTTGGTTTGGCTGTGAAAGAGGAACCCGGCTGGCCAGCTGCAGAGATGAGATGGTCTGATAGTTTAGTCCGTCCTCTCTGGGACTTGTGCATGGGCCTTTAGACAAATACCTCCCTTGGTTTCAGTTAAACAGCTGAAAATCTTGCCGTTTAGCATTGTTGCAATGTTGCAAAAAGAATCTGCACATGTGCATGGTCAGGTTTGTCCCACGGCAAGCAACAGCAGTTTGGCCGTGTAGATTTATAGTTCACAGGTTTGCATGATTATGAGCATTGCTAAATTGCAAACTAACAAATACACGTAAAGAGCAAAGTGCCATGAATTTAAAGCATTTAAAGGGTGTTCTGAGTGAGAAAAAATGTGAATGCACTGATCATGATGACTGTATGATGATTATGAGAATGTTTATTCCGTTTTCCTTACAGGTGATAGTATGTGTTGTCTCTTGTCTAGAGTTAGTTCTGTAAATATCATAGTCTGTTAGTTTGCAACTGGAAATGTTGAAACCCCCACTGTTTTTCCATTCATGCCTGTGGCTAATAATTGCAATAATTCCCCTCAAAATGGGTGGAGCCACGTTACCTTGGAGATGAGAGAGCAAACAGAGGTGGGGAAGGGTTATGCTGAGCACCACCTGCTTTGTGTCGGATTATTGGCTAATTGAGATGGAAATCTCCATGACTGGAAGGCCTTTGCTGCAATGCAGCCTACTGGACACCTCCATCTCGCTTTGACAGCTGTGTTTCATATTCAAAATGTTCTTATATTATATAAAGAAGTTTTTTTTGACGTAACGGTCCATTGTCATTTGCTTTGAGTTTTTATTGATGGAATGTAAAGAATACAAATTAAATCATTCATGATCATTTTTGATGAGACTATAAAATTTTATTTAACATTAAATGAGAGGATCATTATTATTAGAAAGAGAAAACAGATCCCAAGTCTAAGGAAACACGGGTAGCTAGATGGACTCATATATAATTGTTTTAATAATTGTGTTCTTTGTCTTTCTTTTCATCAGAGTGGTTTCACTCCGCTCCACATTGCTGCCCACTATGGAAACATCAACGTAGCAACACTACTGTTAAATAGAGGAGCAGCAGTGGACTTCATGGCAAGGGTGAGATCACAGCACCATCTACTGTTTCAGTGGACCAATTTTAACAGATTTCAAATCTATTTTAATCTTATCTTTGACCTTGATAATTCTTACAACCACACTTCCACATTCCACACTTTGGAAAAAATCGTTCAAGTGAACTTTTTCCCTTTCAAAATGCACCAAGATTTGGTTTCAACGACTGTTGTAATGCAGTTCCTCTGATTGTCAAATGGGGGCAGCATTGTATTAATGTTGTACAGTATTGTCACCAGACTCGAGTCTAAAATGCTCCATAAGTGTTTTGATGAATGAGCTAAATGATCCGCCTAAGGCTCTTTGTGAGCACACATGCTCACATGTATGTGTGTGTTTGTGTACGTCTGCCAAATGTCCTCTCGGCTGAACTTTCTAAACCGTCATATGGCTGGCTCGGTATGAATCTGCTTCAGCCTGAGGGTCACATGCACATGGTAGCAATGCATCTCAAATGCAATTTAGAATATATTGTATTTTTTCCCAGAAATATATATCACTGTTATTTCATACGTTATGTGTAGTGTGATTGTAACTATCTCTCTTGTATCTGCCATGTCTCCTGTGGTGTTTGTGTGGGTTACATACAGAATGACATCACTCCACTGCATGTGGCGGCTAAGAGAGGGAATGGAAACATGGTAAAGTTGCTGCTGGACCGTGGAGCGAAAATTGATGCCAAGACCAAGGTAACAAACACACACACAAACACAATTGTTTGCTACAAATTACATTACTATTCAAATGTGTGTTTTTTTTGTATGGTTTTGAAAAAATGTTGCATGAATTTTTACAATAAAAAAAAGTAATATTGCAAAATATTTAAAACAACTATTTTTTGTTTTAATAGAGAATTCATATAATGCATTTAATTTATATCGTATGATGGTAAAGCTGAATGTTCATTCAGTCTTTAATGGCATATGACCCTACAGATATTATGAAGTTGGACATAGAAAATATGCTATTAGTATAGGAATAATAAAAAGTGACTTTCAGCAAGCTTCACCTTAGTGATATCACAGATGTGCCCAAGCTTAAGAAAACATTATGCACTGTGTAAATACTGGATGTCAACTTTAGCTTGGAGTTCCTGTGAGGTGACTGTGACGTGGTGAAAATGTCAAAACAAAATAAATTGAATATCAATAAATATATTTAAACAAATAAATAAATCTTCAGTGTAGGCGCATTTGTAAAGATAACCATCAGGCAAGATCCAAAGAATTATAAACAGCAATACAGCTGCCTAAAGTTGAATAGCTTTGCAAGAAATATCAAGCAGGTCAGCATATAGTGTCAGTGGAGCATCTGGAGGTGCTGAGGTTTCTCTGTGCTGTCAGCTGTTCCTAGGAGTATGATCTCAGAGGGTACTTTTTTAATATTATGCAACATTTTATATTTGTGTTTGCCTGTGTGTGTGTAGGATGGTTTAACCCCTCTGCATTGTGGTGCACGCAGTGGACATGAGCAGGTTGTTGAGATGCTGCTGGACAGGGGAGCTCCAATCTTGTCCAAGACGAAAGTAAGACCTCTGCTTCTCTGACCCCAAGAATAAGTTTGCTATATGTGGGTATGTTTGATCCCTTATTTCCTCAAACCTCTGCACATGCCTAAGGCTGCCCTCATGTGGCCATTATTTCCACAGACGTGACTTTGCTATTGAATGTTTTCCTGACTGCAGGAATCTGATATCTCACCATAGATTGTGGGTTTAGGTGCCAAAGCATATTGGTTTCATTGATTTAAAAAAAGAATAAATCTTTTACCATTATTCTTGTTAAATGCTATTTTTTTGGTTTGCTATAGAACGGTCTGTCTCCTCTGCACATGGCGACCCAAGGGGATCACCTGAACTGTGTCCAGCTGCTCCTTCAGCACAATGCCCCCGTGGATGATGTCACCAACGATTACCTGACGGCACTGCATGTGGCCGCTCACTGCGGACATTACAAAGTAGCCAAAGTCATTGTGGATAAGAAGGCTAACCCTAATGCTAAAGCTCTGGTGAGAGCCATACACATTCAAATTTAGAAAATATAATCTCGCTGTTTTCCGTGCTCTCTGCTATTTTTTCTCAGGGTTACTAGGTTCATTTTCCTGTGTTAACAGATGCAGCTGTATGAATGTTAATCTCTCGCTTCACAATGTGTGCGACAAAAACACAGTTGTGGCAGGGAGGGTGACACAATGTGAGCTTGTTGCCATAGTAATACCGAGACATTCTTATGACAGTTTAAAAATAAACCTGAAGCTTAGAAATAACTTGATTGGAGTTCACAACAGGTAAAGTGAACAGAAGCACATAGCTTTATTACAAAAAACAGTGGGTGCGTTTAACCAGAGGACAGTTTTTGTGGTTCCCCACTTCTGGTAAATGTGGGTGTGGTGGCATCTCAGTCAAGCACAGCATGTTTGTGTCTACGTCAACAGAACGGTTTCACACCTCTTCATATTGCCTGTAAGAAGAACCGAGTGAAGGTGATGGAACTGCTGCTGAAACATGGGGCATCTCTGCAGGCAGTCACTGAGGTATGAGAGAAATATGAGGATTGAATGTTTATTGATAACTTACGTGATATGATATTGTACCATAAAAGCACTAAAATAAGTTTTAAGTCTATATGCTTGGGAAACGTAATAGTACAAGCTGTTTTATATACGCTTTAATGTTTGTGTGTGTTTGTGTTTTGTTTGATCGTTTTAGTCGGGATTGACACCCATCCATGTTGCTGCATTTATGGGTCATGAGAACATAGTGAAACAGCTCACGCATCATGGAGCCTCACCCAATACCACAAATGTAGTACGTTTCCTCCTTAAGTGCAGTGTCGCTCACAGATACTGCATTTCCTCTGTGAATCATTCTGTGAAACCTTTACTTTTGTAAATAAAAAAAAAAATAAAAATTATGAATGTTGGATAAGGCAAACTTTGAACTTGGCCAATTGAAGACTCAAAAATGTCACTTCCTCTTTCTCAGGTCATTCAAAATAATGGTTCTTTATCATTTTTTCTGTTTTTTTTTTTTTTGAATGAGAATACAAAATACAAAATTTACTTGTGGGAAAGTAAAAAAACCAAACAAAATATCTTCATGGAAAATTATCTTTACTTAATATCCTAATTATTTTTGGTAAAAAAAAAAATTAAAATCATTCATTTTAAACAATTTCAACCCATACAGTGCATTTTTGGCTATTGCTACACGTATACCACAGTGACTTAAGACTGGTTTTGGCGTCAAGGGTCACAATTATCCAGTGGATTAAAAAAAGAATTGATAGTAATGGATCAAAGCTTACAACTCACATGCACTTCCTTAAATGTTTGTTAGAGAGGTGAAACAGCATTGCACATGGCAGCAAGAGCCGGCCAGGCTGATGTTGTCAGATACCTGCTACAGAATGGTGCTAAAGTGGACATCAAAGCCAAGGTGAGACACACACCTTAGTTTAAATTTGAATAAACCACTGTCCACATCCCATCACACAGATGATTAAAACATGCTTTTCAGTTTTGCCTAGCATTGCTTTGTCTCTCTGTTTCACTCTATTTACATAATATAAATTTCTAGGATGACCAAACAGCCCTGCATATAGCGAGCCGCCTGGGAAAATTGGAGATTGTGCAGCAGTTGCTGCAGAAGGGGGCGTTACCTAATGCTGCCACCACCTCTGGCTACACCCCTCTCCACCTTGCCGCCCGTGAGGGTCATCAGGAGATAACAGCTCTCTTGCTGGAGCAGGGTACATCCCTCTCAGCAGCAACTAAGGTGTGTGTGCACTTACAGTGCTGGGAAGACTTTAAAAAAATAAACAAATAAAAGTCACCATGTAAAATGAGAAAAGGAATAACAAATGGATACTTTATTTTAGCGAGTATGCGTTAAATTAAACAAAAGTAACACCAAAGACATTTATAATTTTACAAAAGATTTGTGTTTCAAATAAATGACTATAGAAAATGTATCATGTTTTACACACAAATATTAAACAGGACAACTGTTTTCAGCATTTCTGTTTTTAACAAGAAATGTTTCTTCAATACCAATTAAGCATATTATAAAGATCATGTGACACTACAGATATTTTAGCTTTGCCATCGCAGAAATAAATGTAAAATATATTAAAATAGAAAATATTTATTTTTAAAATAGTAATAATATTTGACAATATTACTGTTTTTATTTTATTTTTTTTTATTAAATAAAGAGACGAACCTGGGCCCCACTATATGTGGTTTGTGTGCATAGTGCTTTATCATACTTACTCTGTCATAATGAAAATAGCAAAACTATGCATCTTTTTTATTCTTTTGTTCTCTCTCCTTCTTTCATTACCACATATACAACCACAGAAAGGATTCACTCCCTTACATGTGGCTGCAAAGTATGGGCAGTTGGAAGTAGCCAATCTTCTGCTGCAGAAGAAAGCTGCGCCGGATGCAGCAGGAAAGGTTGGTGAACAAATGCAAACATTATACACATAATAACTAATCTACAAACATGCCCATTTATGCATGGTGGTTTATATTCATTTACATATCGCAGCTTGGTCCTGTCCCAAAATTTGATGTGAACTTGTTTGTGTGGAGTTCCATTTGTCATTGTCTCAAAAGTCTGAAAAAAAAATTAAATAGGGCGTTGGTAAACCATTTACTGTAATGTAATGAAATAAGTTTCTGCCTAAAAGAAGTGGTCAGAGTACATTATGTTATATATAACATTTTTGAATGGCCTTCAGTGAAGAAACATGATTTTATAGCCAGATGGTGTAGTTACATCAACGACCAGCAGGGGCTAACTGGGCCAAGCTAACCAACCCAAGAATGACGCCTTAGACCACAAGGGCACAGTGCGTCATATGGGACAGGGCCTTCATTTGTCTTCATGTTCATCTGTGTCAACCTTTCCCTAAATGGCTCCTCCTCACTATTCTTGCACTACTTTCATGACTGTCATAGCTAGCTTTATTGAGAGATATTTACACAGTTGACACATTTTGCTGATTTTCCTGTGTCACTAAGTCAGTAGTGTTTTCACAAGAGTCTGTTTTCCTTAACATAGATTATGCTTTGTAATAAGTTCAACAATGTAGATATGAAAATATAGCACAAAAGCCTAAGAGAGTATTTTACCCAAATGCACAGAATAAAAAATTTAGCTTAACAAGACAAAACAATAAAACACATTTATGTCTTGAATGGTCTGAGCGTGAGAAATTTTTTCTATAATGTTAATTTCTGGGTGAACTATTCTTTTAATCTGTGTTAAGGAAATACACAATCATCCCTTGAAATAATTTTATCATGTCATACTATGCGTGAACTCATGCTGCTAGCTTAATGTAGTTTGCTGGGATTTCTTCCCTCTAACTTTAACATGGTGTGTTTGTGTTTATGTGTGTGTGCGTGTGTGCACACCTACCATGTGCACTCTCATGTACTGTATGTTCTGGCATACATGCATGCATCCTGTGTTTGTGTGCATGCTGGTGTTTGTCATCGTGCTTGGGTCTGTGTGTATATTATAGACTGGGTTAACACCGCTGCATGTGGCTGCTCACTATGATAATCAGAGAGTGGCTCTGTTGCTGCTGGACCAGGGAGCATCTCCTCACTCTGCTGCGAAGGTACACACTCTCCAACCCATCAATAGCTGGGACTGGGTTGCTGGATTAACCCTTTCGTGCTGTTTGTCGTTGAAATCCACCCCCCCCCCCCCAGTTTCACACACAATATTTAAAATGTATATCCCTAAATTTTTAAAATGTAAAACTTGCACTGGCTGATCTTAAAACATGTCAGTGCCTTTGTTTGTATTTAAGATGAACACCAGTAATGATTTTTCTAAGACACGTTTATAAAAAATACTTTAAAGTCCTAACTGAACTATGGCCTGATCCAGATTTAGGCTAAGCCCAGTCTCTGAAACCGGGCCCTGTTTAGCTGTTATTGACCTTACACATTCACATCTCAAGAGTCACAAGTTATTAAGTACAAATCACATCTGTGGAGGAAGACTTAGGCTGAAAGTTGATGGTAAATTGCAGAAAATCAAAAAGTAAATGAAACTACATTAACACAAAACAGCACGGAAGAGTTGTTAAACAGGTTGTATTCTAACACTGAGCTCTGCGAAAATCATTTTAATAATTTTTTTTCTGTAAACAATTAATAAAAACAAGAACATTTTACCTGAGAAACAAAATAGAATCCGTCTTGCAAAAAACTATTTTCAGGTAGTTTTAATTCTTTTTTTGAGCAAATCTCACTTTATTTTATCTGGAGTTTGTAAATGGATATGGTAATGGCAAAAAAAATGCAAAAAGACACTGCGTGTTTGATTAATGTAAAAACAAAATCTCAAGTATATTGATCCTTTTTTTTTTATATGTTTTTATAGAAAACAAGACAAAAATACGGATTAAGTATATGTTTGCAATTCTATAATTCATGGCGTGCATTTCCCCTGAATTACCTATAGTATCTAATATTAAAGCAGTCGTCATGGTAAAACAGTAGGAATTTGAGGGGAGTTAAGTGCTTGAATGCTTCATAGTCTCTGTTTTGCTAAATTTGACAAATCCTGATTTGTTTGTGTACTTAAGAAAACTACTAGCGAAGAAAAAGATTATTGCATGTCTGCATAGTATTTCTATTTAAAAACATTCAGTATCTTTGCATCTTTCTCTCTCATTCTCTCTAGAATGGCTACACACCTCTTCATATTGCAGCTAAGAAGAATCAGTTGGAGATTGGGACAACGTTGCTGGAATATGGAGCGGAGTGTAACACAGTGACCCGCCAGGGCATCAGTCCCCTCCACCTCGCTTCACAGGAGGGCAGTGTGGACCTCGTGTCCCTGCTGCTCACCAAACAGGCTAATGTTAATATGGGCAATAAGGTAAACACACTGTACTTACACAATAATACACTTGCACAAAGGCCACGGTTGAGATTAAGTGATAGTGTGGCTCACATTATGTGTTTGTAAAACAGAACGGTCTCACTCCGCTTCACCTGGCTGCACAGGATGACAGGGCAGGCGTTGCTGAAGTGCTGTTGAACCACGGAGCAGAAATTGATGCTCAAACCAAGGTCAGGGTTCAGGTTTCGTGTTTTTTTCCATAGATTACAGGATCAGACTGCAGATTATGTGGATTATTAGTATCAGTGTTTGATATTCTCTTGCCTGTCATATTCTTCTAATAGAGTGGTTACACTCCGTTGCATGTGGCTTGTCACTATGGCAATGTGAAGATGGCTAACTTCCTGTTAGAGAATCAGGCCAAGCCTAATGCCAAAACAAAGGTAAGTCTGTTAGTAGCTTGTAAAAAGATTTTTAGAGATATTATCTTGCATTGCATGTGAATTGACTCTCTTTTTGGGTCGTTCTGTGCATAGAACGGTTATACACCTCTACACCAAGCAGCTCAGCAGGGACACACCCACATCATCAATTTGCTGCTTCAGTATGGAGCTTCGCCCAATGAGCTCACAGTGGTGAGTACTGAAGCATGCTGGGAATATCTGCTTGACTCAGCAAGCTGTCCACCTTGGTCAGCAGTGTACTGTAGCACACACGCACATATACACACAAGCACTACTGCTCATAAGTTTGGGGTGAGTATTTTTAAAGAATAATACGTTTTGGGGTTTTTAAAATGATGCATTAAATTAATCAAAAGGCACAGTACAGGTATTTATGGGATTGCACCTTTTATATAAACACACTCTTTTATGCTTAAAATACTAAAATTGAAATATGCCACATATAAAATGCCCCATATACAAATGTAATGTCTTTGTTTTGTATCTGTGTATGGCAGAATGGGAACAACGCTCTCTCCATCGCTCGTCGACTGGGGTACATCTCTGTAGTGGACACACTGAGAGGAGTTACAGATGAAAACCTCACTGCCACGGTAACATATTCAACCTGTGCCACCATCTGCATCCTGACCTACTTCCATCAACATCCTCTACCCTCAGTGTCCACGATTACCATAGAAATTAATAACAGGCAATTTGTGTTTTCAGCAAATTGCATTTTGAATTAAATCCACACTGACCACCCAAATTCATACTAATCACTTATGAGCAAAGAATTTAACTCTTAAATGATTTCATAACTTAATTTCAAAACTGTAAGCCATGTTATGTGTTTTTTTTAATAAACAAACTTTAATTTGAATTTTGAGTATACAATGTTTTTACTCTTACTGGACATTTAGTCATTTGTGCTGTTTTTTTTTCTATTAAGATTAGTTTGACCATCATCTAATGCCAAAGTTAAAGCTAACCTTTAAAAACAGTAATAATATAATGACACTGTCTGGATTAATATGTATTTTTTATTCTGTACATTATAATGTTGTGATGCCTGAATTCACTTGTAGCATTTAAAATACAAAATAATATAAAATTCTATATTAATGTTAAAATGTAATTAAATTATAAAATTAATATTTCTAAAATAATATTAAAATATAATTTGACATTTCTATATATTTCTATAAAATTTTGGTTATCAGCACTAACATTAAATAATTAGCAGCTTATTGATATGAGCAATAATTTTATTATTATATTATTATTATATCATCATATCATCATCTGTATTATATCATTGATTTAAAAAAATAAGTTATTATGTCATATTATGAATATGATTATAAATTTCATACTCTTCATTTTCATGGAAGTTTGAGTAGTTTGAGTGACTCATATGTTTCATATTTTCCATTTTTGACCAGCCTGTAACTGAGAAACACAAGATCAATGTCCCGGAGACCATGAATGAGTTCCTTGACATGTCTGATGATGAAGGTAAAGCTGACTAAGTGCTGATCTAAACACACACACACACACACACACACACTCACACACCCTTTCTTGGTGAACTATATTGGTTTATACTGATGTAAAGAACTCTTTACTCTGCTGTGACCATTTGCACACTGAATCAGTGAGGCGGTTGTTAAAATATTATTTATATTTTAAATTCAAATAGTAATTTTGACAGCTGCCTACTAGCTTGCACCATGGTCTCTGGGCTAAAATTATCTGCCTTCATTATTCTGTGTGTGTGTGAGAGAGAGAGAGCGAGAGGAAGAGAGAGAGAGCATGTACATTTAACCTATTGCTGTGTACTGTATGTTTGACAGCTGTGAAAGATCATGAAGCTCAGGATGATGGGGAAGAAGGTACACACTTCTGCAGTTCTGTTTTTTCCTCCCCTTTTTAATCATCCCTCGCTTCACACACACACTCGCTCGGCTTAGATGCGTTCCTCTCGCTTGGCTTTGCAGTGCCCTGTGTGTTTTCTCTGTATGCACATAACCAAAGTGTGATGGCTGTGATTTCCTGTCTATGCCGACTTGACACTTGAACAGTTTTTTTTTCATAGTTAAAAACATATTTGCATCACTCACACATAGAAACACAATAACAGATGCCCACAAAAGCCTGTATGTGACTCATACAGTTGCCTGGGATACAGTGAAGCTGGTGTCAGGAGGAGAAGAAAACACTCCACGTGTTGACTATGATGCCAAACTCTCTCTCTTGTTTCCTGGTGCAACTCTGAAATATTCATGAGCTTGATGTCCCTCATTGCACCCCTCTCCATGGTTACTCAGAGAGATGAGGGTATAGAGTTACCATGTGTGTCAGCAGATACGCTCATAATGCTGCAGGTGACACTGACTTGGCCCACAGGTGTCACCCCTCTACCTGAGAAAGAGAGAGAGACATGAAAAATGGAGAGGGAGAGAGAGATAGTTTTGGAATATGACAAAGCAGTAAAGTGCTGAAGTCTAGTGTTGAAACTGCTGGCTCAGCAGTACACTTAGAGGTATAGTGTGCATTAGTGCATGTGTGTGTGTGTATTAATACCAGATGCCTATAATAGATCAATAGGTTATCCTGGAAGTTATCTGTGTAATCCCGTTAAGCTGAACATAAAGGTCTTATGTCAGACCGAAGCAATGAACATTGCACCTTTGATCCCCGATCTGATTTTGTAACTTATATAGCTGTTTGTTGTCATATTATGGGGGAGTCTACTGTTATATATTGCGCTAATTTTATTTGCTATACCTTAAACCTAGTCCTTACTTACAGAAACTTTTTGCATTTCTAGATTTTAATTACGATGATTAGTTTTAGAGTTCCTTGATTTTCTAAGCAGTGTTATTTCATTTATATTATACTTTTTAAAATTCATTTGATTAAAAATTATTTGTTTAAATTTTAATATATTTTTTTATATTAATCTACTATTTATTTATTATTTATTTGTAATATTTATAATTTTCAGTTTAAACTACTAATGTATCTTCATTTCCATTTTAGTCAAGCCAAAATTTCTGTAATCATTTCAAAATAATTTATATCTCTTTGTCAAAAATATTATTTTCTTTAATTTTGAATAAATAAAAACAGTTTTCAAAATTCATAATTATACAAAAGCTTAGCTTTTAAATTGCATTAATCATTTTACTGTTATAAATATAACATTTATTTTGACTATAGAAATGTTACCTTTTATTTACTTTTGCCTTTGTTTTTTTCTGTTACTTATTATTATTATTACTAGTTCAGCAAATTTCACACATGGTTAAAAGGAGATGTTGCGTGCATGCACTGTAAGTACAGTGCTTAGAAGTGGGTGAACTTCCTTACAGTTATGTAATGTACTGTAGCACAATGAGTGTCAGGAATGTTCTATAGTGACTCTGAGTGTCTGAGAGACCTTGACATTAGATGATAAAAGAGATTTATCTGTTTACAGAACTTTCCATATACACACACACTTATTATGTCTTATGATGCTATATTTGCGAGGACACAGTTTTTCTTTTAACTTAGATGCAACCCTTACATGGAATCAGTGAAAAGTGTTATTTTTGTATTTTGTATATATTGTCAAGTATTTATTAATATTATAAATTAGATTTAAATTGATATTTTATGTGTTATTTTTAGCATTAATAATTTTTCTGCATTTTCCACAGATTTTATGCATTTGTTTTTAGTCGTCAGAGTCTGTTAGTTACCAAGGAAGCACTTTAAATTTTGTTTAGATTATGTTTTGTTCAACAATAACAACACTGGCACAGACCTGTTAACTTTTGTAATATTCAGGCGTGGATTTCTGCCTGAAGGCCTAAAATTTGGGTTTATCAACACCTATGATTAGATATAATGTACAGCATAACAAGATTCAACAGGTTTCTTTGTTTATGAGGAGATTTTCATAATGTTTGACCCTCAGAAGTACAGCCAAACCAGAACACGCATATATTAGAAATGTGCTTGCACTGACTCCCTTCATTCTCCTGAGAGAACTATGTTGACAGTACTTGGTGTCTTATTACCACCTTGCACTTGCTGCTAGACCTGCAAAATCTTTAGCAACACGCGCGCGCGCGCGCTCACTGGAGCTGCTCAGTTTCTGCGCGCGCGCGCGGAGTTGGATTGGAAAGAGAGCAGAGCTCCCCTGACATGTGAGAGTGCAGCTTTGGTAGATCCTCCTTCGCTTGACCCAGGCTGCCTTGTGGTTTAACTTTTACCGGGCGAATGTACGGATGTAAATCTCGCACATCCAGTGCTGCGAGAGTTCTGGTCGACTCGGGACGACCGACTCTCACATGAGCACCCCGAATAGCGTCCTCATCTTCAGTCTTTGTTTTTTGTTTGAGGATACAGGCTTCATCTAAGAACTGAAGAAATATTCAGAGGAATACGCTAATAACGGATATATCAGTGTTGGAGTGGGATATGGCAGCGCTTTTATGTGAGTGTTGATAGGACTGTCGCTGTGTCAGAATACTGCGGTGTTTTGGGGCTCTGCTGCATACAGCGGCTCCGATATATTATTTAAATAAGCACTTTTGAAACTCAGAATGGCGTCAAATACAATGTATTCTGTTTTTAGACAGGTTGATCTGTTATTCTTTGTCATGACTGTTCGTTGTCAGTAAGTCGTTAATTCGGTACCGGAGTAGGAAGGCATTAGCGATCCGGTTAGGGAAACGGAGGAGTTCAGTAGCGGGAGGGGAGGGGCTGCAGCACGGAGAGAGAGGACAGAGAGAGTCGCGTTTATGACAGAAACGAAAAAGATGTTGGCTGTGTCTCAAAACCCTCGGAGCTGCCTACCTAGACGTCATTTTATGCAACATAGGCAAGTCCTTATCTTATAAAAAATAACGACTGTCCGAAGCCTAACGATCTGTCGACATACACTACGCGTTATATGTGTACGACAGTGTCTTGGTGGACAGCTAACGCATCCGTTTCTTTCTAGAAGTATAAAAAAAAAACGTTGCAACTGAATGTTTTTATCAAACTATAGAAAACAAAGCTGTTTTGCAGGTTTAAACCTATCTGGTCATCTTAAAAGTGCACAAAAACCCATTAGTGACCCTGGACTACAAAACCAGTTTTAAGGGTCATTTATTTTTTTAAATTGAGATTATCATCTTATGAAAAGCTGAATAATACGCTTTTCATTTGATATTATTTTTATTATTTTTATTATTTTTTTTGGACAGGACAATATTTGCCGGAGAAACAAATATTAGAAATCTAAAATCTGAGGTTGCAAAAAAAAATAAAAATCTAAATATTGAGGAAATCATCTTTAAAGTTGCCCAAATGAAGTTCTTAGTAATACATATTATTGCTAAAAAATTAGGTTTACTAATTTACCTTACAAAAATAGTTGATTTTTTTACCCATACAATGTATTATTTTTATTGTCATATTATTATTACATGGTACCTGCTGTTAAAAACAGCTTTAAAATTAATTTGCTGATCTTGCATAGTGTCCCAGATTGACCTGCATGAAAGAGGCCCAAAAAGTCCACGCTGAGAAAGTAGCAAACCAGCCTTAGCTGTGTGTGTGTTTTAATTAGGTTTAAGAAACTCTTGGGGTTGAGATTAAAACTTGTTTCATAGCAGGAGGTGCAGTGGTGTCTGATGCAGCAGAACATTTCCTCTGTATGTCAGTAAATTATCTCCACCTAAGTTTCTGTTATTCACGGTGGGACAGAGAAACACCCAGGTGTTACGTGACATTGATTAATAATCTAGAAGCTGCGATCTGGATGTTGCGTGACACAAGAAGTCCATGTGATCCGGTTGGTTCACCGCACGTGAAATGAGCTACAAATGATCACCATTGTGCATTCGAGCAAGACACTTAACCTCTGATTGCCTTAGCAGAACTGTCTTGGCAATAAGTATACTGTAAATCGCTTTGGGTTTTATTTAATTAGAGCAACGTTGGGGGAACTAAATGCAGCAGCTGCTGTTAGGTCACCTTAACAGTTCACCTTCAAGTGAGCTCACCTACAGCCTGTCCTATCTCTGCAGGTGAAGATGCAATGACCTGTGAGACTGAGAAGTATCTTCGGCCACAGGACCTGAGGGAGTTGGGGGATGACTCCCTGCCGCAGGAGGGGTACATGGGTTTCAGTATTGGAGCCCGCTCTGCCAGGTAATGGAACTTATTTATATATTTTGATGCTTGCTTGTATACCTTATGCTGGTTCTCTATGAGTGGCAAATATATATATATCAGGTTATAATGACACGAGCGGATGGCTTTTAGAAGGTGTTTAGATGGATGATCATTTGGATAGGCTTAGGTTGTGGTGTTTAGCTGGTCTTCTCTAAAAGCATTACTACGGTTTTAGTGTATATGCTTTTAGTCTGGATTTATAAAAACGCTTCATGAAGAGAAAGATGGTAGAAAACAGATGAGGAATGAGGGATGATTAAATCCTGGTCAGATTCATTGTGCATTCAGTGCCGTGCTGTCAGTCTTCATATTCTCTTGTTTACTGCAAATAAACACTGGGATTTTAGTTCTCTGAGAACTTGTCCAACTACACAAATTCAACTCACCATGTGTCATTCAAGTTAAAGTGTGCATGACATAAGTGTTTTTAGATGACGGGATAAACCTATAAGAAACTGTTGTGCAAATAATCACAGAAAAAAAAACACCTGTTGTACTTTTAGTGCAAACATTAATATTTTACAGTATTTAATATTTTAAACGAGGTTACATCATGCAGCTATGCCACTTCAGCCAAAACCTATGCTCAGACTTTGCAACTGTAATTTGTGCCTCTGTTTTTTATAAAATGCAAAAACAATGGAAAGTTTTAAAGTAAACTTTGAAACAGATAATTATATAATGCACAAGATAAAATATAAATTAAATATATTGTCAGATAATAGACTCTGTAAAAGGCTTTTGATGAAGTTTATCTTAGGTTACTTTATGCATTTTGTTTAATCATATTTGTTATGCATTTGGATGTAACTTGAAAAGTGTTTTATATGGCCTGTACAACCTAATGTATTGACACTGGCCCATATGGGTGGGCAATATGAACACACTGACTTCTTTACCTTGAATTATTGTCCTTAATAATTCTATTTAACAACATGCACATTTTGTTCTGTATTTTCTCCTTATGCCTGTTTCATTATCACTGTTATGCATCAATAACCATGAAGAGTACTGTGCAATGCAGATATGTATTTACATAGCGCAAAATAAACAATATAAAAATAGACCTACTGTGCTGTCAGAGTACAGATCGTTATACCCCTTAGCTCTAGTGGCCAAGCTGCATTTCCTAAGTTGGTTTTGTAATTAAATATCCTCTATTTATGTTTATATAGATATATGTTTAGGAAAAGTACAGGTGACCAAGTGTAAATACATGCATAAAAGAGGCATGGATGATCAATGACAGGCTTAAACGTATTGTTAATAAATCATAGTCATCATCTGTATAACCATATGCCAAATCTGACCAGATCACAAAATTAAATGCTGTTGTACTCCATATGGTACAATGCATCTGTGGTGTTTTGTGCTGAAACACATCCCGTTCTTTCATTTATAAGGTCATTATCTGTTTATCGTGGCTGATGAATGATGAGCATAGCAGGTGAGGGAGAGGTGAGGTGAGTCAGGATGAAAAGGTACCACTCTTGTCATGTGAGCATTATGTGGCTCAATGGAGCCTGATTTGCTTTTGTTATGAAGGACAGTGAATTCTGATTGGCTAGCTTTTGCGTGCCAGTGGTTATGGCGTTTGAGGATAGGGGGTAAATGACTGAAAACAATTTCATCATCACCGGGAAGAGAACGCTGAGTGACAAAGTCTGGAAAGTACGTGACTCTGTTTGTGTGAAAGTGTGATCTGATGGATGCAGACCATCAGTCTCTCATCGCTTGTAGTTATGATTGATCATTTCAGTTTTGTGCTCACAACTCTAGTGTAGCTCAAAGGGAAGAATTAGCTTTATGGTTTGCTGCATTTGGATATTGACACTGCGGCTTTCTTGCACAAGAGGCACTAAATAGTCAAATGCGAGTCAAATTAGCTGTGTAGATTATTGGTATAATTACGTCATTTGCAAAGTACTCAGTATCCCAGCTGCTTAGTCAAGGTAAGACACTCTGTTTCATGTCTTAGAGGTGTTTTTGATGTTTGGATTGGTAGTGTTGGAATTTAGATGATCTCATGGATATCGTACAGAGCTTCATATTTTCTGCCTCTTTGTTTTGTTAACATCAGCCTGGCATTGTTTGCTCTTACATAGGGCTACTGATGTTGATTGTTTTTACCAAACGCGCAGCCAGTCCTGTCTAGGAGCACAACACATGCTGTGGCAGAGCCTCAGTGCCATGCTTAACTCTCACTGCTTCTGCCACGTCCAGTACATTTTACTCTCTTTTCTCTTTCTTGGCTTCTCTCACTCTCTCTAGCCCCAGGATAAGGTAAGAGTGATGTCTTTCTCTCTGCCTTTCCCTCTCTGTGCCTTTCGCCTTCTTTCTTCGTAGCTGTCGTTTCCGTCTGTGCCCCTTTTCATACGTACTACAACTCCCATCATGCCTCGCTCCACTGTGTCATCTGGTGCAGTGCGTTTCTGTGGAGTCTCATCCCTTTCATACACTGAGGCCTGAGCTCCTCGGCCTGATAGAACAAATTCATGCATCTCAACTGGAGTTTTGGTATCTGAACTTCTCTTGTGCTGACGTTTAATCTGTTCTATCTGGCTCCGAAGCCAAACACGCTTCTTATCGATCACTAAAAAAACCATGGAACATTTTTGAAGACGGTTTATAAATGCAAAAGATGTGAGGAGTGTTTTAAAACTAAAGGAAAAGTGGGCAGTAGTTGTGTGTTGTGAAATAACGTGGTTTTTGATGTTATTGATGTCTGAAATGTTAATGATTAATGTGCTTACTGTTATGTTTTGGTTGCTTTGTCAGTTTTTGTTTCGTGTGGCATGGATTGTGTTCATATATGTTGTGTTTTGCCGTTGTTTCAGTTGTGTGGTGCTCTTCGTAACATCCAGGGACAAAAGCTTCAAACTGATCAGTCAGCAGTTGAAGCCAATTACTCTGTCACATCGCTGACGGCACATTTAATTGACCGTTACTCACCACATTGATCCCAGGGCAATTTTATTGCAAAATTTTAAAATAGAGATGGTGTTCTAAGCTTGTTTGATTATGATCGCTAGTGTGCTTTTGATAGAAATGCACACAGAGGATAGTTAATCCACGTTGTGTGCTTAAACACAAACACATTCACACAGCTAGTTTGCAGCATGTTAGGTAGGAGGCATATGATTAGAGTATAGCTTAGTTTGTAAAGGTAATTTCTCTTAATTCTGTTTCGCATGCATGCTAATGCACACAGAGCTATGATACAGTCTTGGCTGGCTCTGTTCATAGTGAGATCATTTGAGCGAAATGCATTGCAAAGAAGTAGAATAATGAAGAAAAGAAGGAACAAGAGTGAAGTTAATGCAGAGGAGGGAAATGAAAAGAGTGCGTGCTGCAGAGAAGGGTGAGTCGGATGCTTTAATGCCATAGAACCAAAAAAACAATGCAGATCACAATGAATGAAAATTAAGTGCAAAAGGAAGAGAGGAAGAATTGGATAGAGAGTTGTAAACTTATTCATTCAAAAACTAGCTCACAAACCGACAGTGTTTCTTTGGGTTCTGCTGTGTGCTGTACCTTTAAATCCTGCTGATTGCTGCAGAATTTTCAATCTCTCATACACACACCATGCAGCCAACCCAAGACTGCTGTCCTGCAGGGATCCAAGCGTTTCTAAGAGCACTGCAGAAGGGTGCACTCTCTTACAGTCGTAAATTTGATATGAGCTGAAAAATACTAGTCAGTTTATGAGCGGTGCTGGCTATAACTGTTCCTCATGGATTATAGGTTTTTCAAAATCGGTCGCAATAAGTGTTAAACCTTGGCACATAGCAAAACCTAAAACTGTGATATTGGTCAAAATTATACCTCAAATTGTATGATTGTGCAATTGCTATTACTTTTTGAAGAGTTAACAGCAATCATAACAACCAATGCATTAATACACATTTAGAACAGCTTAGCAATGAGATAGATATAACAGTGAGATTCAATCAAAAATGGAGATAAATGTAACTAGCACTAGTATGCAAAGAGTAAAACCTCTGTTCATTTACACTGCAGTTCAAATTTCCATAGTTTTGGGTCAGTTAGATATAAAAAAATGAAATAATACTAATAATAAATTACAAAATAATAAATTAAAGTAATATATTAAAAGAGGAAACAGGTATTTTAAATTGTAATATTATTTGACAATAGTACCATTGCTGTATTTTTCATAAAATTAATGCTGAGTATAAAAGACTTCTTTCAAAAACACAAATCTTACCAACCCCAAACCTTTGAATAATAATATACTTTTTTCTTTATATTATATCGCTAACACTTTAGAGTAGGGAACACATTTTGACTGTTTACTAAGAGTTTTCCTTGAACACACTAGTAAAGTATTAATAATAATGCTAGTAATAGGTATGCTTCCATGCAAGTAGTTAATAGTGACAATTGATCTGTAAAATAAAGTGTCACCAATGTATCTGGTTTAATATTTAAATGTTACTGTTATAGTTATGTTGCCCATACAGCATCTTTTCTGTTTTCTTTGTACTTCCTCCTCTCTATCCTTCAGTTATCCCTTTCCCTCTTTTTTTTTTCTTTTCTTTTCTCTGAAGTGTTTAATTTTGTTTTCCCTGGATGTTGCATGTTGTAATTTTTGTGTTTTGGTTTTGTTTATGTTCGTTCGTCCCTTTTTGTGCGTCTTTCGCTTTTGTGTTTGTGTGTGTCTGCTTATACGTGCACACATGTGTGAACCTCTTACACACTCCAGTCTGCGCTCCTTCAGCTCAGACAGGTCCAACACTCTGAACAGAAGCTCCTTCGCTCGGGACAGCATGATGATTGAAGAGATGCTGGCGCCCACCAAAGACACGGTAAGAACACCCTCTCTGTGGCTTTCACTCTCTTGTTTTTTACTCTATGCTGTAGCCGCTTTTCCACCGTCAGGCCAAACCGTTTTTGTAGCTTTATTGTTTTTTCAGGCAAATACGGTACGGATATAGTTTAATTTTCCACTGTGGGGCTGATAACAGAACTTGTAATGCATCATTCGTTGCCTTGGTAAGACAAGTGTTTACAGATGTATGAGATGTAAATAGCGGCCGTGTTATAGAGGATGATCAGATATTTCTGTTTACTTCACTCAAATAGCGCGCTTTTGCCAGCTAAAGAGAGAAATTGGTAGCCAGGCAACAAACAAGTGACCAATCCCAAGTGACGACATCACTGCACTCATTCTACCAACATAGTTCAGCACTGTTAGCCAACCATGCTGAGAATTTGGGGCCGAGAATGGTTTGTAATCGTGTCATGCTGAACCAAGCTCAAGTGGAAATATAACCATTCCTTACTGTTCTTAGAAAGGTTTGCTGTAAAGGTGGAAAAGCGGCTATGTTTACTCTGCACCATACTTCCAAACACTACTGTGGTACAAACCCTAGTTAGTTTCCTTCATAGGCAGCATTTTAAGGGGGCTTTATCCTTTGTAATGATGGCAATCCCAGAATGCATGAATACATTAAAGCTGCTGAATGAATTTAAAGAAAATTGTATTTATAATAAGTGTTTTATTATTATTATTTTATTTTTATTTTTTTCTTGGTAGCATTTATAAATATTTTGAATTGGCTTTTATTTTTATGGTTTTGTGTTAAATTTCATTTTTGGTCTTTCGTTGTTTTATTAGTTTTTAAACATTTCTATATATTTTAAAAAGTCTTCTTTTCAACTTTTTCTTATATTTATGTTATTCAATATAATAACATATGCTAACTTATTTTAGCAATAACAATAACTGTTTAAAACAGATTATAAATATACTTCATTTATTGAGTAGTGTTCATTTCTGCCGTTGCTTTAACAATCACATCTGTAACGTACTGTAGAAACACATTTTCTGTAAAGCTGCTTTGAAATGGTATGTATTGTGAAAAGCGGTATGCAAATATACATGAATTGAATTGAATTCAGTACTAACAAATATTATTCATGTTGCATTTTGCCATAGATAATGTGTTTTGTGTGTGCGCCACTGCACCGTTATATGAAATATCATACATCATCTGCATCAATACTGACTGATCAGCACTAGAAAAATAAATGAAGTATCGCTACACCTGAACTCTGTACTCATAAAAAAAGCCATAGATGTATTGTAAATTCCATTCATTGTCTGGCATTTTTCCTACAATTGCACAAAGTCAGAAGTCAGAACTTTCCACAATGCAGCAAAATGTTTTGGAATATTTATTTTGGGTCCCATGGGGTTTACGAAAGTCGGGTCCCCTTCCATGCAGCCACAGACACAATCTTCTGTTTTGTCCAGTGTCACATTCTCATTTCCAAATGTGCCTTTAAATAAACTCTTATACTTGAGACTTTCAGTCTAACAAGAGTATATTTAAAGGTACTTTTAGAAATCGAAAATGCTCGATCTCAATCTATCCTTAAACAGTTGGTTAGACACTGGGAAGAAGGAAAAAGAGAGAGAGAATGATGGAGAGTCAGACTTGGACTCTGTCAGGCTTTTCCATTTTGTGTTTTCCTGTTCAGAGTTCTGTTGCTCTTTTCAGTATTCAGGCTAAACTCCTGCAATTGTTCAGTTCTTAAAGAAAACAGAGATGTTGTTACTAGTGCACTGATAATTGTTTTCATTTAGCATGTGTATCAAGCAATTAACGTTAATTAAAATAACTGTTATGAGGTCTGTAGCTCTGTCACGGTACCAACATTTCTGTATTCGATACCGACACCAGTGAAAATTCACAGTTCTCTGTACCAACTTCGGAACCAAAGCAAAACACAAAAGCATTAAAAAACACAATTTTTTTTAATAAAGTCAAACTGAAATTAAATATACAAAATTCAATGCCATCCTTTTTTCTCAAGTTTTTCCACAAGTAATAAAAGTATAAAATACAAAGTTTCACCTAAATTTAATTAGTCTTTTAATGAATGAAATTTAAGCACATTTAATTTTTTGTAAAATTACTTTTAAAATGAAAGATAAATATTATCTGAAACTTGTATTGTATTTTTAAACATTAGAGGTAGTAGTAGCCTATCACATACATTATTCTAAATAATAGAAATATATTTCTGGCAATATATGTCTAAAGCAAACTTTTATTTTGACAGGATTGACTTTTGCAGCTTAGTATTTACAGATACTAGTTTTTGAACAACATAAAAGGAACACTTCACATAAAACTTATTTTCTCTCTCTTTGTTTGGCTTCAGGGTGTATTCAAAGATATTTCCTACATGGTGGACCCTCAGAATAAGGTATAGGTCCTTGATTGTTGCCATGTTAGATCATCTCTCTCCATCTTTTCCATCCCTTCATTAAACAAAAATCCAAACACACTAGTTTTATTTATTCACTCATCTGTATTTGTGTGTTATTGTTTGTTTAGAAATACAAGATCCACCTCCATCTGCTGTGGTTATTTAGTTGTCTTTCAATTTATTTTTCTTGTCGATGTTTGAAGCCATGTTTCATCCAGATGCATTATCATGATGTTTCCAAAAACATTGTTTTGTGTATGTTTGTATATATATATATATATTTTTTTTTTATATATGGATGTGTTTACAGCATCTTACAGTGACTCGTGAATACAACAACGAGTGTATGCGGCGGTACAGTTGGACCCCTGATACAGTGGACCACTCACATAACACTGTCTGCAGTCCTGTGCATTCTGGGTAAGAATAGTTTTTTTTGTTTGTTTGTTTTTTAGGTTGTTTAACATTAAGTTTGCAAACACATTTCGATTATTTATGGTGTGTATATACACTATAATTCAAAGGTTTGGGGTTGGTAAGATTTAAAAAGAAAATGTTATGTTGGTTAAGAAAAATGTCTTATTATTATCAGTTGAAAACAGTTAAGTTAAGTTAGTCTTGTGAAAACATTTATACGTTTATTTAGCATAATTGTTGAATAGAACATCGAAAAGAATGTATATTTGAAATATAAATCTTTGGTAGCATTAAAAATATCTTTACTGTTGGTTCATTACTTAAAAAAATGTCTCTGACCCCAAACTGTTGAAAAGAAGTGCTCAGTCCTCCTTATTTTACATATTTGTATTGACAGTTACTATTTTATTTTAGAAGAAAATAAATGTGTAATTTTGTCTATTAGTGGCACCAAATGAATTCTCATTAATCTCAGTGCTAAAACGTATTGCTTTTGACCACCTAGATCTCTTTAGGGGGGACTGAGCACCTCATTGGCTTATTATAATGATTCAGTTTATGATTGGAGGATGATGATTTAATCCAGCCATTCTGCAAACATGGGCAAGCATGTGAAAGGCTTCTCATTGGCTTCATTGAGTTGTTTGCATAAAACACATTTTGTTTTCCCCCACACTTTCTGCTACGTACATTGCACATAAGATCTGATTTTTGACATCAGCTTCATGTCTTTCTTACATGTATGTCAGCTTTTTTACCATGACAACAACTGTAATAATGAATGTTGTTTTTTTTGTTTTTTTTACCTCCTGCTGTTCTTCTGTTCTTTTTTCTATTCGTTAATTTTTTCTTTTGCAGCCCTTCCTCCCCGCTTCCTCAGTATGACTCCAGGTGAAAACTGAGTCCGGTGACATCAATCTTTCTATAGCTTTCTGTCCTGTCTTTTCCCTCTATTTTTTCATCTGTCCTCTCCTGTTTTCTAAAGCTCTTTATCCTGCTCTCTGGTGTTTTGTTCCCTGTTTTATCTCCTCATCTGTGTGAGCGCTCCTCCACACTGTGTGTTTAGCCGGTCTTTGGGAAATGGACCTCATCACATGCAGAAATCAGCAACTTCAGCACAGTCATAAAATACATTTCAGATCACTTATTACACACAATATTTCCACCATCAGCACATTAGGCATTTTGCAATGAATGGGAGTTTTTTGTAATGTTCTTCATTTCACAGTTAGAAATTACTTGCTAAAGCTGCACCATTTCATTAGTAGGACTGGGCGATATATTGAAAATTAACAGTATATTGTATTTATTGATTTAATACTCTAATTTAATAGATTGATTATTGATTGTACCATTCATTGGTTATGTTCCTGTAAATCTTGTGGGTGGCATATCTGAAATAGTAATATTATGTTTTATTAAAACTGTAAATAGTGCAGTTTAATGCAATTTATTGTTATATTGACCCACATAAAATAACATGAAATATCCTTCTTTGAGATTTTTATTTACTTTTTCTTTGAAATTAATGTGGAAAAACAAGATTTTTACTGTTTTAGTTCTTACATTAAACATTTTAAATGGGTATTTTGTCAAAATGGTACCTCTGTCAAAGGCATCAGGATGTTCAAATGACTTCTGCTTTGTTACAGACAAAGTGCATTCAAAATAAAATGCTATTTGTTCATCAAAAACATATCACACTTAAAATTTTGAGCAACAACTCTTTGTTTCTTGAGCACCAAAACAGCATATTAGAATGATTAGTGACGGATCATGTGACACTGAATACTAGAAGATGCTGAAAGTCCTGCTTTACCATCACAAAAATAAATTAATTTTAAAATATAAAATAGGTTTTTAAATAATAATGAAATATTGATCGATATAGTTTACATTGTATTTTTTAGACAATAAAAATCTTTTGATGGTAGTATATTGTATATATATATTGATTATCACCAATATGTTGACATGCCATTTGTTGTAAAAAAAAAAAAAGAGAGATTCATCGCCCAGCCCTTGTCATCATTGTTAGGATCTCATGTATATGTCACAAACACATAATTGCAGTGCACATGCACATATAAATTGCGTTCAGCTCACATAATAGGTACAACAGATAATGGGCGTTGTGGGTTTTCTTGTCCACCTGTGGAGGTGCTTTTGGTCACACTGTTAAACACTGATCACTGCTTCGAAACAATTGATCTTGGCAGTAAACTGGATATTATTTCAGCTTTGCACACCGAGTCATGAGTACACTGACTATGGTAATATTTTGGTAAGTCAATTTTGAAGGAATCCCTGTTGAGGTATCTCTGCTGCTGTTGTGTGAGGGACTAAATGCTGCCAGGTTTAACAGCTCGAAGCACTGTCACTCTTTTTAATTGTTTTTCCTCTGTGTCGACTAAACTGTCTCTATCTCTATCGCTTTAATAGTCTGTTCTCGCTTACTGTTTCTCCTCCTTTTCGTTTCTGCTTAGACCCTTCCCTTCTCCCTCCCTCTCTCTCTCTTACCACATGTGTTGGGTGTACAGTTATCACAGCATGGGAATCGTCTCTCACTTGTTCGTGTCTGTGTAGTGGGTTAGCGTGGTGTCCCTCTTTCTTTCTTCGTCTCTTTCCCTCGTTCTCTTCCATTAATCCTTTATTCTCTTTTTGTAGGTTCCTAGTGAGTTTCATGGTGGACGCTCGGGGCGGGTCGATGAGAGGAAGTCGTCATGATGGGATGCGTATAATCATTCCACCCAGGAAGTGTCCAGCACCAACACGAATCACCTGCCGCCTAGCAAAGAGACACCGCCTGGCGTACCCACCCCCTATGGTGGAGGGAGAGGGTCTTGTGAGCAGGCTGGTGGAGATGGGGCCAGCCGGGGCACAGTTTTTAGGGTAAGAGTTCATCTATGGTGGTTTAATTTGTTGTGTCATAGTGAAAGCAGATAAATCATGAACAACATAATCTTGGTCTGGTTGCATTAGTTTTGAACTTTTTTTGACAAAAATGATAATAGAGAATGAGTTCAGATTGAGTTATGTCAGGATGTCTTCTTAAATTGTCATAAAATTAGTGCTGAACGCAATATGCAATATCCAATTCCCCATCTGTTTAGTAAATTCTGCCCATATTGTCTTCAATTCATTCCAGGCCTGTGATAGTTGAAATTCCTCATTTTGGTTCCATGCGGGAGAAGGAGAGGGAGCTGATTGTCCTACGCAGTGATAATGGAGAGACCTGGAAAGAACATCATTACGAGTGTAAAGTCATGGAGCTCAGCTCGATCCTCAATGGCATGGATGAAGGTAAATTACTAGTGACATAACTAAAACTTCAGACTAATGTGGTTTTCATTAAGTACTTCACGGGTAGTTTTCAGTAAATCTTTATAATGTTGTTTATTTATTTTTCTTATTTAATCGCAGAGATGGACAGTCCAGCAGAGCTGGAGAAAAAACGCATCTGCCGCATCATCACAAAAGATTTCCCACAGTACTTTGCGGTGGTGTCGCGCATTAAACAAGAAAGTGATTACATGGGACCAGAGGGCGGAGTCCTGAGCAGTGAGGCAGTTCCCATGGTGAAGGCTGCCTTTCCCCAGGGAGCGCTCACGAAGAAGATTCGTGTTGGACTACAGGTATAAGAACTTATCAAGATGGTTGTTGTCATTGTTTGTTCAAGCTTTTTTATTTAATTGAATTCATATTTATTTTTATTTAAAGAATACCTGCAAATATTAGGGAATTTAAACATTTAAAATAAAAAAATATGTATCTTGTTGTGTGCAAACCATAATGAACCTTTTTTTTTCAACTAATAAGTGTAATTGAATCACAGAATATTTTGAATGATTCATAAATTAAATTAATTTAAGCAATTTACATAAAACTGACCTGTCTTATCATCTCAAGGGGATCATTCTCTATCAAACACTCGTACACATACTATAATAGGGTAGAGTGTTTTCTCACAGAACACAGACATAATAGCAGAATAGAATGTGTTCTTTGGACAGTAACTTCCAGCAGTGGCCAGGATACAGTACATTTCCTGGTAAACATCTCATGACCTGAATCTGAGAGTCAGAAGACTACGTTAATAACAAGCTATATACTATTAATTCAGTATATATTAATATATATATTAAAGCTATTATAACTATTAATTAGTTGCACATTCCTAGAGTGTTTATGCAAATTCTACAAGAGACATGAACCAAAAAAAGAGCATTAATCCAGAAAAATAATACATTATACATTATATACAATATACAATATAATGTAAATATACATTATAAATTCTCTTCTCTTGTTTATTATACCATTTTATTCTGTTTCTCTCTCAGGCTCAGCCTGTGCCAGAAGACATTGTGCGGATTATCACTGGTAACCGTGCATCCTTCAGTCCGATTGTAACCGTGGAGCCCAGAAGAAGGAAATTCCACAAGCCTATCACAATGACAATCCCTGTGCCGCCCAGAGCCAAAGAGGCTGTTGCTAATGGACGCAAAGGAGAGCCTGCCCCCTGCCTTAGACTGCTCTGTAGCATTACAGGCATGTGAATAGTTTGTGTATTTTAAATAAAATGGGAAAATGTCAGGTTGTCATGGCCAAATTAAAGTTTGCAATCTGAATTATAATTCAACATTTGTGCGTATTTTGGTGTTTATTGAGTTAAATATCAGGACAATCTGAGATAAAACATGCATTTGCAAGTGATATGAAACAAAAAAAATTACTCACTTAAATTACTGTGATTTCCAGCACCGGTATTCAAATCTGCTTTGTTTTTAGGTGGAACATCCCCTGCACAATGGGAAGACATCACTGGGACCACTCCACTCTCCTTTGTCACAGACTGTGTTTCCTTCACCACAAATGTGTCCGCCAGGTTAGTCTCAGCTGATGCTGGAGTATTTTAGATGCAGATTCAAGTGGAGTGGGGGACAGTGGAGGATCTCTGCCCTAGATTAAATTATTTTATCATAATCATGTTCATCTGCACGTCCACTTTGTCAGATGCAGATTGAACTCAAATATGACTACAGACCTGGAAAAAAAAGAGTTAGTGAGGAAAGGAAGGTTCACATAGGGTCATTAATCTTTTCTATAAACATTGTGAGAAATTTGCTTACATTTCTGCTTAAAATCTCTAAATTATGTCATTCACCAGTGTCAGATCATTCCAAAAATGTTCTAAAAACGGCTTATTCTCATAAATAGGCAAAAAGTAAACTATGTTTATTTTAAGTAAACTTCTGTTTATTGTTGTTTGGGTTGCCTGCTCCATTTTGATAAGAATTTATTTTCTAAATATGCAAGCTTCTATATACACATTTTACTATGCTTTTGAAATTTTGTCTACGCATCAGAACAGATTTGCGGCCCGTTTTTGGGTTTCAACCAACCTGCTGAGCACAATTCATATAAACATTCAGTGTTTGTGTCAGTGTTTAAGACAACTGACTAAAGATTTCCCTATCATCATAAACATCTTAGAACCAAGGCTTTCTGTCCCATGGAGTAATAACAGAGAAAGTAAATATTTGTGTAAATTTGAGAATTCTACAGGATTTTCTTTATTCTAGGTTAATTCTTTCCACTGCTTTTGTAGATTTTGGTTGGCAGACTGTCAGCAGATCGGCGAGACTGTGGGTTTAGCATCTCAGCTGTACAGAGAGCTGATCTGCGTTCCGTACCTGGCCAAGTTTGTGGTGTTTGCAAAAATGATCGACCCCATAGAGACCCGCTTACGTTGCTTCTGCATGACGGATGACAAAGTTGACAAAACTCTGGAGCAGCAGGAGAACTTTGAGGAGGTGGCAAGGAGCAAAGACATTGAGGTGTGCCACTGTAACTCACACTCCAGTCTAAACACAAGCACGCACTATACACACGTTCACATAAATAATTCACATTGAAAACACTCTGTGTTTGGAAACAGTGAGTCATGAGTTTGTGAATATTCTTGTGTATATCCATTGAAAAAAAACATGACAAAACATGTACCAACAAACATTTTTCTTCTGTAATTCACAGGCCATTTTAATATAAACGCCCACATGCTCATATTCTCCAGTATTCAAACACAATATAAATGCAAATCATTTGTATTTCTTTCCTTTGTCAGATTCTGGAGGGTAAGCCCATTCATGTAGAATGCTATGGAAACATCACTCCTCTAGCGAAGAGTGGTCAGCAACTCATCTTCAACTTCTATGCCTTCAAAGAGAACCGACTCCCATTCAACGTCAAGGTTTGCAAGACTGTGGCCTAATTCTGCTCGGTTAATAAAAGGAATAGTTCCCCCTAAAAATTAAAATGTTCTCATCATTTGCACACCCTCTTGTCATTCTGAAACTCTATATGCTTCCAATGTTGAACACAAAAGATATTTTTAAGTATTTTAAGACAGCTGTTGGTACCCATAGACCTCCACAGTAAGGAAAGAGATAAAATGGATGTCAATGGCAGCCATAAACTGTTAGATTACCAGCTTACTTTAAATTGTTTTTATTAATGTTCAACATAAGAGAGAAACTAATAGAGGTTTGAAAAGACCCAAGGGTGAGTAAATGACGACAATTTTTTTGTGTGAACTATTCCTTTAAGCATACACATACTAATTTTCAATTAAAAAATGTGAAAATGTAAAGTAAGTTCTGTTTTTTTCTGTGTTGTATTGGCATATGTAACAAATATCTTCAAAAGATGAGCAAAATATAACAGGCATAGTATCCCATAATTTGTATTTGGCTGGTCATGTGACCACAATATAGCAGATCCATGAGGCAGCTGAGCTCAATGTTAAACAAAGCAGCTTTTATTAGGCTACTGATATGACTGTAGATATATGCAAAGACTTTGTCATTCTATGTTGTGCATATGGATGTGTTTTGTAGGTCAGAGATATGGGCCAGGAGCCATGTGGTAGAATCTCATTCCTCAGAGAACCTAAAATCGCAAAAGGCCTGCCACAGAGTGCAATCTGCAACCTTAACTTTTCACTGCCAACACACAGGAAGGTAAGAACAGACAAAAACACGATTGTTCAATGATCTGTAGCATTATCTAGAGTCTATTAAACATTAAACGTGTCACAGAGCTATTTGTGTTGCTGCTTTAGCTGTAACTTTGTTTTGCCTTTCTTTTTGTCTTGCTCTCTTCATCTGCATTTATTATCTTTTCTATTCCTTTACTGTCCTCTTTCCACACTTTTCTCTTACTTCTCTCTTTCTAATGCCATCTTCACCTACTCACCATCTTCGGCTGCTGCGGCTCCATTATGTATTGCTGCAATGCACCATGGGAAATTTTAGGAAATGGAGTCGGATCCTGATGACGAGGTACTTATTTCATAACTTCTCCACCTTTGCCTTTAATGCGGTGCTTATGTGATCATTCGCTTATTTATGTGATTGGTCAAAAGCTTTTGTACCAGCTCCTGTCATTGGTCGGGCAAGTGCATGACTTCTTTTTGTGTTTATGAGTATATTTAAAGCGTTGTGTTATTTTGTGGCTTGGTGGAGACATTTTTCACATATCTCTTTTGCAGATTTAAGTTTTATTTAATGTTATTTCAAAGTTAAGCAATTAGGCAGTTTCACTGGAAAATACTAACCTTTCACATTGTTAGCAAATGGGCTGTGCTTGTCTAGTTGACCCCCTCTCAGGAGACCGCATTTCAAAGTGAAATGAAGCACAACATTCCTTAGAGAAACTAAAGCAATTTAAATATTTTACTGATATCCTATATTAAGTTTACCACATGAATTAATTTCTTTTAAAGATGCACTGAAAAAATCTGAACAAACAAAATTGCTTTCAACACAATCAAAAGGAAGTTTAAAAGATCATTGCACTACGATTTTTGTCACTTTGTTCTTACATAGGATTTTTACTTTTGTGTTATTGCAGAATGACAAAGATCGACGACATACCTTTGCTTCATTAGCATTGCGAAAGCGCTACAGCTATCTGGCCGATCCAGCATCCAGTGAGTCCTACATTTTCTTTATTCTTGAAACATCAGCATGACATAGTCCAAGCTTCACACTTACACAGGCATCTCATACAGGCATATATGAATTACCAATTTCAAAAACAGAATTGCCAGTATATAATGCCTGTGTACATTAGTCATAAACAGTTTCATTTGTTTGCTTGCTTTTTGCCCTCTTTGTTTTGTCATGTGTATTGTTTTTTTATTCCATTGTTTCACATTTTATATGATTTGCTATCATATTGTCTAAACAGGTTTTGTATTACTCAATGTGTTTTTAAATAAACGAATCATCTTTATTTGTTATTTGTTGTCGTTATTTGTTTCATTTTTTAAAAGAATGTGTTTGCTTTGTAGACACTTCTAATAATTAGTCATGATGATAAACCATGGACTCAATATCAATACTTAGTACTTGCTTCCTTATAAATTCAATAAACTTCTCTAACTTGTAATTGGCCATTTTATCTGCTTGTTATCATTAGAGGGTTGATGAAAGTAAGTTGTCACAATACCAAGTACGGATGTTTAATTTTTAGTAACTGACAACTGACGCTCGCCGATTATTAACCATTAACCGATAACATTATTTTAAATTAGAAATAAATTCGGTTAGAAAGGATAAGCGCCTGTGATCCGTTAAAATAGTAATATTTGTTTTCTGCAGATTCATTGTACATGTGCAAAAACTAGCAAACAACAGAAGATGAGGATTCACATGATCATAACTATTTCATATAATACGCCTGCAGCACTTTTGCGACCTGAGAAAAAAATATTAAAAAGAATAAATTGGCCTATATGAGAAATATATAGCTATTTTACCTAAAAAATAAATCAAGAAAACTAAAGAAAGAAAGAAACTAGTTGTCCAGTCCTGTTACGTTCACACAGCGTTTGTGTTCTGAGAATGCGGTTGCAAGTCCTGAAAATTTGCAGGTGAGTTCCCTTACAGAACGCGGGTGTCACTCCCTGTATTAGGACTCAACGAGCCTGCCTACAGGACTGACAACTGTATTCTGCTGTGTGAATATGGCCAATAAAATGCACCCTTTTTTCATTTTTATATAGGCTATGAGTGGCATATTTTAACAATGCAACAAACTTTAAAATAATTAGGTAAAATACTGAAATAAATAAATAAAATGATTTTTTAAACCGTTTAACTGATTGTATTAATCGGTCAAAATTCATATTGGTCGGTTAAACGGTTAAAATGAACATGCGTAGTCTTCAGGTTTCTCAGCTAAACATTATATATATTTCATAAATGTGACTGTAATTCAAAAATTAGCAGTACAGTTTTTTCCCTGTAGGCAAAACTTGATGTTTATGTTCGATTGTAGATTGTTTATTAAATGTATTAAAGTTGCCCAGCTGTGATCGGTGAGTGTTTTTTCTTTACCATTTTGTTTGTTTAATATTGATGATATAATAAATAGTGGCAGGTATATTGATGCATTTACACTGCAAAAACTAGTGCACAGATCTGTTTTGACAGGAATGTTATTGAATCACTCAGTGCTCGGTACTACAGATACTGATACTTATGAAATGCTTAAGTAGAAGTTAATAGACTAAATATTTGTAATAATTTTATATTTTAACATATTTTCAGATCATTTTGAGAACATTTTTGTTTTATGTGACTTATATTTTCCCATCGTTTTGCATCTCCACCCATGTGCCACAGGCATGAGTTACATTTTTTCTTTTTTTATTTGTTTCACCTTTCATTGTCAAAAGCCTCTAAAGTTTTAGTATTTCCACTGCTGTTTGTTTTTGAATTTATCCCCTGACTAAATCTTTCTTGTTTCTCTTTTCTCTATTATTTAACTATTTCCGTTTACTTGGTTTGTTAATTTGATTATGCTAGAAACAGCTGAAAGAGGCCATAACACCACGCCAAAAACCACGCCGCAGCCTTCTGGCTACGCTTACAAGCCTGTCTTTACGACGCGTTCCTATCAGGCCTGGGCGACAACCTCCCCTGTCAATGTCCCCAGCCAGGCGAAGTCTGGATTTGGCTCCCTCTCCAGCTCCTCATCCAACACCCCCTCAGCCTCCCCACTGAGATCGGTGTGGTCTGTGAACTCTGCTTCTCCTATCAAATCTATTATTGGAGGTTCACCAGCGTCTTCCATCAAATCTGCCAGTGACGTTGCATCACCTATTCGATCTTACAGAACAATCTCCTCACCAATAAAAACTGTTGTTCAAGGTGCTCAGTATCCAGTCCAAGCCTCTCCCACCCTTCTGTCCTCTCCAGGCAAGAGTGTCCCTGATCCAGTTTCACTTAAAGGCCTCACAGTGCTTTCTGCCAGGACATCTCCTGTACCATCTGGGGGAACCTTACTGGAAAGATCCTCTATTGCTATGACTCCTCCAGCCTCACCTAAGTCTTCACTAAACATGTACAGCTCAAGTTTGCCATATAAGTCTGTCGTAACCTCAAACCCTCCAGCAACCTGCTCCCCCATTAAAACTGTCCCGGGTTTTTCCTCTATCAGAACTAACAATGATGCCTCTGCCAGAGGATTTCTGTCATCACTCTCCTCACCATTGAAATCTGGCTCAGCCACTACAGCCGCTGCCCTGATCAATGGTACAGGTTCCCCAACCAAATATCGCTCCAACTCCCCAACAACCCATCTTACCAGCACTCTGCAGGAAAGGATTCAAGCCACAACAAATGCCGCAACAACAAGTGTAAACGCTGCATTTGATGAAGTAGAAAAAACATTTAATTCCTGTTCTGCTGGCTATGGCACACTAAAATCAGTGTCCTCAACTCCCTCATCTTCTTACCAGTCTATCCGTTCCTCTGCATCCAGCTCACTGTATGCCTCCCTCAGATCCCCTCCAAATTCTACCACATCTGTAACTTCCAGCACTATTACAGTCCCTGTTTATTCTGTAATAAATGTCTTACCAGAACATCAGTTTAAAAAGCTCCCTGAAGTCTCCATGTCAACAGCTGCTCTCCTGTCCCCCAGAAAGGCCATGCCCCAAGAGGTTAATGCCCAGACTCAGTCCTCTTTTGCCAGAACTCTGTCTCCTGTCAAAACTCCAATGCACATGTCCCAAGGAACAATAAAAGCTGCTACCTCTTCATCATCTCTGTCCAACAGCCAAGAGATACTAAAAGATGTGGCCGAAATGAAAGAGGACTTGATCAGAATGTCTGCAATTTTGCAAACTGATACAAATTCAAACTCCAAAGGTTTTCATTCTGATTCTAAGGAAAATAAAGTTGAAGATGAGGAGCCTTTCAAGATTGTAGAGAAGGTCAAACAGGACCTTGTCAAAGTCAGTGAAATTCTTAGCAAGGATGTTTTGAGGGAGAGTAAGGCTAATATTAAAAACAGCAAAACAGAAGATGTCCTAGAAGATGACATAGATGATAATCCACAAAATGAATGGAGATGCCCACCTCGTTATGAAACATTAGCTCCTCAAGTCAAAACAAAACCAGTATCTGAGAGAGATTTTAACCTTGCTAAAGTTGTTGATTATCTAACCAACGACATTGGCACAAGTTCTCTTTCTAAAATAGCAGAGGCTAAACAAAGAACCGAGGAAGCAAGGAGAGAAGGAGAGGAGAAACAAAAGCGTGTCTTAAAACCTGCAATGGCATTACAGGAGCACAAGCTCAAAATGCCTCCAACCAATATGCGCCCTTCGCCTTCAGAAAAAGAACTATCAAAGCTTGCCGATGCATTGTTTGGCCCTGAAATAGCACTAGACTCTCCAGATGATGTCTCTCATGACCAAGACAAAAGTCCACTATCAGACAGTGGGTTTGAAACTCGCAGTGAGAGAACTCCCTCTGCCCCCCAAAGTGCAGAAGGTATGGGGCCCAAAGCCCTCTTTCAGGAGATTCCTCCTGTCATCACTGAAACAAGGACTGAGGTTGTTCATGTCATAAGGAGCTATGAGCCTCCAGAGGATCCAAAGGAGCCAGCGTTGGAAGATGCTAGAATGACAAAGTCTCCACTGCGATGTTCAGACACTGAGCCTCGATCACCCGGTGGGTCCATTAAAGAAAGAGTTAAAGCTTACCAAGCCAGAGTCAATGCAGAGGAGGATGTGATGAGCAAAGGTATGCGGGTCAAAGAAGAAACTCACATAACAACAACTACAAGAATGGTATACCACAAACCTCCAATTAAAGAAGTTTCATCTGAGAGGATGGAGGAGACCATGTCTGTACGAGACATAATGAAGGCCTTCCAATCTGGGAAGGATCCATCTAGAGAGTTAACAGGCCTGTTTGAGCACAAAAGCAGCAGTGAAGGTTCTGATCCATCTGTTAGACCTCTAGACCCAATGCCCAAAGTTGAGCGCATCATTGAGGTTCACATCGAGAAAGGCAACAAAGCTGAACCAACTGAAGTAATTATCAGAGAAACAAAAAATCATCCAGAGAAGGAAATGTACATATATCAGGCTAAAAGTGGCTTGAAAGAACTGCAAAACCGGATGGGCAGTGAACAACATGACAGAATAGAACCCGAAGAATCTCTTCCTTGTTATCTGGACTCCAGAATACACATGCCTGTCTCTGTGGAGGATGATAAAACCTTGAAACTGCTTAGTCAGCAGTCAGTGGAGTACCATGATGATGAATCATCTGAAACAAGGGGAGAATCATACAAGTTTGCAGAGAAAATGCTCTTGTCAGATAAATTTGACTCTTCCCATTCAGACTCAGATGAATCTGTGATTGACAGGTCTCGATATTATGGTGAGGGAACACAAGGTGGCTCAATTAGAGAATTCATGCTAAAGCCTGATAGGTCGGGTAGATCATCAGAAGATGACAATTATGACAAACTCACTTTGCTGCAGTATGCTTCTGATCCTGATAGTCCAAAAAAGTCTATTTGGATGAGAGTTTCTGAGGACGGGCATAGTAAAAGCAGAGAGAATCACAAATATGAGGACAGAGTAGACAGAACTGTCAAAGAGGCTGAGGAAAAGCTTAGTGAAGTTTCACAATTCTTTCGTGATAAAACAGAGAAACTGAATGACGAGCTTCAGTCCCCTGAAAAGAAGCATCGCAGACAAGATGCAAGGGAGACTCGTTCTGGACCCAGCTCAACACGTAGTAGTCCAGAAAGGTCAGTGCATAGGACTGGAGAGGACTGGAGTAGAGACAGGTTTAGGGACAAGTATGATTCCCATGACAGAAAATGTGCCAGTCTACCAAGCAGTCCTGAAAGACGAGTCTTGCTTCGATTTAGTGATGACCCAAAAAAGGGAGACAGCTCATCTGCAAGCAGTGCAAGTGAATCATCTAAATATTTCCAGCCTTCAACATCTAAGGTTAGCTCGGTAAGGATGAAATTTGAATCAGAGGCCCAGAAACAAGATAAAGGTCCACAAAGGGGACAAACTTCAGGTTCCCCAGTGAGGAAGCTGCAGGAAAGTAAGCTCCCTGTTTATCAAGTTTTTGCAGGGGGGAATCTTCCGAAGTCAACAGAGTCTTCAGAAAGTGAGAGAAGCCCTAAAAAAGATAGCGAGGTTGGGCAAAGTTACAATGTTCGAAAGGCTCAAGCATATGCCCAAAATCAGCACAGTGAAAGGCAAAGAAATAGGTCAGATAACTCTTCACCAAAACATCACCAAAATGTTTACAGCAAGGAGCAAATTGCCAATGAAGATAGGAAAATATACAAAACATGGGAAAACCATGGCAATGGGCAACTGAAAGGCCAAAAGACAAAGCTCACTCATACTCTAGTGCATGATAGGAAAAAAGATGTCTCACACAATGAGCAGCACTCATTGAGAGATGGAAACACCACAAAAGAAGAAACAACTAAAAAGATTATTTACACAGAGCTTGTAATTCGAGAAGACCCTAGTAATGCTGAGAAAAGCAATGTTGCTCTAAAAAAAAACTCGGAATCACAAATTCCTGTTAGGGTTTCATCTAGTTTTATAGACCACCATCAAAGTAGTACTTTAAAGTTAGATTCCTCCATTAAATCTGAAAGAACAGGGTCTCACATAGCCAGAAATACACAGCACCCTAATTCTGGTGCGAGCAAATCACCTAGTGATGTGTCATCTGTAGTGAACTCAGATTCTAGCAGGCAGATTGTTAATATAGTCTGTAATGGTGTGGATGATAACCAAGTTGAGTATATTGAAAAAGTGACCCCGGGTGTCACTGCGAACATTAAACCTCTTCCAGTGTATGTCAGCATTCAAGTAGGTAAACAGTACGAGAAGGAAACTGCCACTGGCCAGTTAAGCACTTACAAAAAAGTTGTAAGCCATGAGAGCAGGACAGTACATGAAACACGAGGAGCGTTTTATTCTGTCAAACAGAAACAGCTGCCGTCTCCACAGGGAAGCCCTGAAGATGACACGTTAGAGCAGGTTACATTTATGGACAGTTCAGGGAAGAGTCCGGTAACTCCTGAGACGCCTACCTCTGAGGAGGTCAGCTACGACCTGAACTCCAGAGCTCCTGAGCCGATCATCGGTTCCATGGCTGGCATGCCTAGCCCGATTCAAGAGGAGTCAGAGGAAGAGGAACAGCCGAAGACTTTCATTTTCAGAGAGGTATCTGCAGAAAAAGCCAAGTCTGCCACTCAAACATTAGAGCCTTCAAAAAGAAAACAAGACTCGAGTGGAAAAAGGTCAAAAGACAAGCGCATAGCTTATATCGAGTTCCCACCACCACCACCTTTAGAAACTGAGCATGCTGGCCCTGAAAAGAGGAGGTCATGTCCTTCCTCGGACGCAGAAACAGAGATGATGGAGGTAAACCTTCAAGAGGAACATGACAGACATCTCCTTGCAGAGCCAGTAATCAGAGTCCAGCCTCCTTCCCCTCTTCCACCTGGAGCTGACAACAGTGACTCTAGTGATGATGAATCTGTTTTTCAGCCTGCCCCCCTTAAGAAATACACCTTCAAAATGGCAGAGGAGTGTGAGAAACGCGTTAAGCCTAAGAAACCAGAGAGAAACGGCTCACACCACAAGGAGTCTGGTATCAATGGCATTGTCAAGGGAGAAGAGGTTGAATGTGAACAGAATGGAAATGATCAGTCTATCACTGATTGCTCAATAGCAACAACTGCTGAATTTTCCCATGATACCGATGCCACTGAGATAGATTCTCTTGATGGGTATGACCTACAAGATGAGGACGATGGACTGAGTGACCCTAAAACATCCAGCCTGTCAAATGAGGGAAAAGCAGGAGATCGGTCTTTCAGCCAGAGCAAACTTGAAGTAATTGAAGAGGAGAGCACACCAAACGAGGAAGCTGGGGAAAAGGCAAAAACAAAAAACCCATCTGGGAAAAAATCTGATAATGGCGAAGAGGATAAAATCTATTCTTTGGAGGGAAGACACCCAGATAGGCAAGGTTTTGCAGACAATTATTTCAAGTACCAACTAGAGGAGGACATAAACACTACCTTTAAAACTGTGGCTACTAAAGGCTTGGATTTTGATCCATGGTCTGCAAAAGCGGGAGAGGAGGGAGCTTTTGATGCTAAGAACAAAGATGAAGATCCGAAGCCCTGTGCTTTGTCAGTGGATGACAAATCCCAAGCAACCACGCCGGATACCACTCCAGCAAGAACCCCAACAGATGAGAGCACCCCAACTAGTGAGCCCAACCCTTTCCCCTTCCACGAGGGCAAGATGTTTGAGATGACCCGCAGTGGTGCTATTGACATGAGCAAGAGGGACTTTGTTGAAGAGAGACTCCAGTTTTTCCAGATTGGTGAGCATACATCAGATGGGCAGTCAGGGGACAAGGGGAAAGGGGGCAGGAATGCGGGGGTAGTCGCCTCTCACTCAAAGGCAGGGGAAAGAGCTGTAGAGGGAAAGGTAGAGGCCACCACAGATTTAACACCATCCAGAGACAGCACAGTGCAAGGCAGTGCTGACTGCCTGGACGCACCTCCATTTGCTGACACCACCTCATGCACTGTCACAGCCTCCAAGGTCGACCCCAAATTACGCACCCCCATTAAGATGGGCATCGCAGCTTCCATTACTATAAAGAAAGACACTGGCTCAGCTGAACTGACTGATGTTAAAACTGAGTCCTCAGACAGTCAGATGCCGGAATACATTAGCTTGGAGTCTCAATTAGCTGAAAGTCACTTTGATAGCAGGTGCACTAACTCTTCCCCGACTGGCAGAAAAGATTACCCAGCAGAAAACTACAATAACAACAATAACTTAGAGTCCTCCAATGTTCAGGCCAACTACATCCAGTGTGGTAGTGTAGTGTTCAATTTGCAGTCATCTTCTGAACCTACCTTACAGAAGGCTAGTAGAATAGAAGCTCAGTTCTGTAGGGAGTCTTTGGAGAAAGCCAGTACTGAGAGTCCCCAGACTAAAGTAGTCTTAGAAAACAGACAGCACAAGTCTAGACTCCCAGTTAAAGCAGCAGGGTTCAGTTTTAACACACTCAGTTCAGGGAAGCAGAAGCCTAAACAGGTTGTGAGGCCTGAGGCAAGGAAAGTGGATCCTGCATCCATAATGCCAGAGCCCAAATCTAGAATACCTGTCAAGGACATCAAAAGAAATGGTGCGGCTAACTCAGCTGCTCAGGTAGTTCCAAGGTCAAGTAAACTCCCAGAGGCAGAGAGATCAGTCAGACCAGTGGTTCCATCTAGGCTGCCTTTCAAAGACAGGTCATGTGGTGCTTCAGAGGCAGGTAGAGGCAACTTTAGTGAGGTGTGTAGGCAGTCAATTGAGTTCTTAAAAAATGTTAGCGGAGAAGCAATAAAGGTGGCCGAACGACTTTCAGACGAGGAGAAACAGACACAGGGAGAGCAGTCGCAATCGGAGGAGGACAGCAGCACATCACGAAGCACCTCACTATCGGACCCCTCTCAGTCCCAGCCCTCCCTCTCCGCTGGCTCCTCCCGAGGGGTCACACCCTCCAGGACAAAGGTCACAAGGGCGGCGGGCAGTGAGAGGAGGAGGAGTAAGCGGAGTGGAGGAGGGAAGGAGGGCAGTAAGAACGAAGGGGCTCGCAGGTCGCCCCCCGTCGCGGAGATCAAGCCTAGTTTGTAAAACTTTATTGAAAACTTTACTTGATCCTTAGTTGCATGAGCCGTTGTGACTGATTGGATTGCCTGTGGCGTGAACAATAGCTGTCATTCTTGTCATTCTCTCATCACTGTGCTGTGTTACTGTATCGTACTGTATCCGTCCCTGTCAGATCTCCTCTTCTCTCTCCCCTACCTTCCACAGATAATTTATCCTAATAATGAGGGGCGGGGCACTGAGCAGTCTATCTGTGCTGGGTTGGTTAAAGGAACATTGCTGAGGAATATATATATATCTGCTTCAGTGTCTGTGAACTTTGTTAGAAAAATAGCACAGTACTATGTTGTCTGCATGCCTCATCTCAACAAAGTCTTTTTTGTTAATGTTTTGTTTTCATTTTTTATATCGTTGTATATATGGTTATTGCCTGCATAGATTCTGTTGAAAATTTGTTTCACGTACACAATCAGAGCACCAACTGTGTAGCTGAAACATCTGCTGTCTGTCTGTTGTTCCTTTTCTAGCCAAACAGTATTATTCAAAAATTTTCCTTGTCTGTTAATAGCTTCTGTAGGAGGAAATCTTGTTAATTTGTCCTTGTTTTGGCCAGAAAAGGAAGTCTTCTGGATTCTTCATTTGAAATGAATGAGTAGCATGTTTGTAATGTTTCTGTTCTGTATGTCATGACAGGTCCACAGAGTCCCTGTGAGAGAACAGACCTTCGCATGGCCATTGTTGCTGATCACCTGGGACTGAGCTGGACAGGTTAAGACACACTTTCCCCATATGACTGAGAGATTTAGAGGTTACAGTTTAATTGCCAGGCAATTGTTTTCTACTGACCTTCTTAAACCTAAAATATTTAGCCAATGATAATATCCTTGCTGACAATCAATAGCAAACAATCCACAAAACAGCTTGCCACAGGTGCTCTCTTGTGCCTGTGCTTGGTATTGCAGCGCAGAACTGGATTTATTTTTTTTAATTCAGTTCCGGTAAGTTCAGTAATTCTTCACATGTGATAACACGCTATGAAAAAATCAAGTTAGAGATTTAGATTCAGTTTTTAAATGTTTACTTTACTCAGAAACAGTAATTCTTAAACACAGAAAATCATGAAAAGGTTTGAAAACGATGTAGCCTTTTTTTTTTTTATTTTCATTGTCTTTACATCTGTCTTATTTTACTAGCTGACTGCACAGAGATTATGCTAGTTATAACATGATGTGTTTTCTGTTTTATAGAGCTGGCTCGAGAGATGAATTTTTCTGTGGATGAGATAAACCACATCCGTACAGAGAACCCAAACTCTCTCACAGCCCAGAGCTTTATGCTCCTTAAGAAGTGGGTCAGTCGGGATGGGAAAAATGCCACAAGTGAGTCATTTTCAATCCATTTGTCTTTTTTCTTATTAGTTTCTATTTCTGTCTTGGATATACTGTGAAGTTATAATATCTACCTAAATGCACTAAAAATCACTTTTATTTATGTTTATTTAGCGGATGCACTGACGGCTGTCCTGACTAAAGTGAACCGGATGGATATTGTGACTCTGCTGGAAGGGCCCATATTTGACTATGGTAACATTTCAGGCACCAGAAGTTTTGCAGATGATAGCGCTGTGTGCCAGGAAAAGGCGGATGGTAAAGTTTAGCCCCATCTAGCTGAATCCCCTCCCACCCAAACCCAACCCCAACCCACCCTGTCCTCCCCAACTCATTGTCACTTTTGTGTTTTCCTCTGCAACCACCCTATGCGGTTTATCAAAGTGTTAATCACAGATGGGCCACCAATAATTACTGTTTTGAACTTGAAGCCTCAGTGAGATTTACAGAAGCCACATTTACAGCAGATTAGGTTACAGGCCCCTGATTACACACATTCTTACTTAATCACCCACTATTCTTTTATTTTAAAGATTTTCTGTATTCAAAGACTTCATTTCTGTTACCCCTTTCCCTTCCTCCCAACACCATATGCATGGACCTGGTTTGAACATGCATGTATATGGTCATGTGACGTGAAGCAATCACAGCATGATGCTTTGCCTCAACAAGCGTAGGAAGGACCACTTGAGAAAAAAAATCCTGTTACACATGTACACACTTTTCTTTTGGTTTTAATAAAGGCCCTGCAGTATTACCAGTGGAACATAAAACAAACACTGTTCTTTTCCCATGAAATTAATTCTGTTATTAAAAGCTCAGAAAAGAGATACTTCAAAGCATAATGCATGATATTATCAACTGTATCCTAATGAAGCTCTTTTGATATTAGTTGATAGGAGTGTTACAGGTCAGATGTTGTTTTACATAGTGGACCAGAGCGCATGGCCTCAGCTAAAAGACTCCTCTGTCCTCTGCCTCTCAAGCTGTCGATCTGCTTCCTCCTCCATCTATCCTTCTCTCCTCTCCTCCCCTGCACTGGAGCAAGGGATAAAAAGAGAGAGGGGGAAAAAGAAGAGAAAGAAGGAGATCATCCTTCTCTCCGTTGTTATCTCCTCCTGACAGTCTCCTGTGCCTCCCTCTGTCAGATACAAAATGAATTGTCCTCTCCTCTCCTCCAGTACAATCCCTTATTTCCCCCTCCCAGACCCTAGAACCTCATTCTTCTCATTTATACAGCCGTTGTTTTGTGTTTCTAACTTGCATGTTCTTTTGTTTGTGTGTATGTTTCCCCAATACTCCACCACAACACCTCATACAACTGTATCCTGATGTGGCCCAAGACTCACCATCCAGTTCTCTATCGTCATCTGCTCCTCTTAAATCTTCCTTCTCTCTCTCCTCTCTCTCTCCTTCTCCTGCTCTCAGCCTGTCATCTCCTATTTCCGCACGTAGAATTTGTCTCTCTCCCTCACCCTGCCCTTCTTCTCTTCCGTCTTTCTCTCCCTGTGCCTCACGTTGCCTGAGTCCTGCCTCCTTCTCCCCACCACCCACACCGTTGCCCCCTTGTGCATGCTGTCATTGCCCCTGCATGCCCCCAGGACCACCCCTCACTACTTCATCCTTCTGTCTCAACTCCTCTACTGCTGAGCTCTTCATCTGAACAGACAACATTATCCTCATTATTTAGCCAGATTTTGAGTCCCTCCATACTAGTGCAGCACACATCTCATCTGCTTCTTATTTAACCTTGTGCAACATTTGTAACGTGTCTAACTAAACAACCAAAGTGACCCTTTACATTAGAAAACACTATTCACTATTGGCTGTTTATTAGTATGTAATATTACATGCTAAGAATGACAGCTATTGTATGTAAATTAATGCCTTATTCTGCATGACCATATTATAGATCATTGAACCCTACCCAATACCTAAACACAATGACTACAACAACCGTCTTACTTCACAATCAAGTAATTTGAAGTTTATTGAAGGAAAAGTGAATATGTGCTCCCAAATCTAAAGTGTTACTCCACTTTATTATTATAGACTCTATTATGAGTCTGTTAGACTTTATTATGTTAACTCTAATGCAGCACTTTTGTTTTTTAAGTCAAGGTTAGACATGAAAATACACACACAGCTCTTTGACTATGGGAAGATCACACATAGATTTACACTACTCTTTAAATGTTTGGGGTTGGTAAGAATTGTTAAATGTTAAATATTATATATGTATATTATATATATATATTATATATGTTAAATAATATAATTGTTAAATATATAATTGTTAAATTCTTTCCAAGGCTGCATTTATTTGATCAAAAGTACATTAAAACCGTTATATTGTGAAATATTCTCATTAAAAAAAAATTGGTTTTAATATATTTAATGTCAACATGAATGAATTTACACCTGCCATTAATCCAGTCTTCAGAACGATCTTTAAGAAATCATTCTGATATGCATATTAGGTGCTCAAGAAGCCTTATTGTGGGAACCATTGTTTACCGATGAATCTGATCAATGACTTTGATCAATGCATCCTTGCTGAACAAAAGCATTAATTTCTTAAAAAAATTGTACTGACCCCAAACGTTTTATATGTATTGTACATGCTATCACAATCACTCTGTTTATGGAGATCTGAATCTGTTTCATTGTCATTGTGTATTAACTGTGTGTTTGTTGGTCTGTGTGTCTGCTCAATCTCTGGGAAATACTGTCAAATACTGTGCTTTTGCTCTTCTGGATCGGATTAGGTGATTGCCTATAAAAATAGTTTACCCATAAATGTATTTGGCATTTACTCACCCTCATTATGATTCAAATAAATAAATAAATAATACACTAACAAAATACAGGTTTGAAACAACATCAGGGTGAGTAAACGTTCATGACAGAGCTTTGATTTTTGGGTAAACTGTTACTTTAAGCATGTATATGTACTGTATATGTGCATGTATATGTGTGTACCTGTGTGATTGTAGTTGTGTCCTGTCATGTCCATCCATTTGTGTGTGTATCATCTCACCCAGGTTTCCACAACATCCTGGCTAAACTGCAGTCAACTACCAACCCCACCCCCACCACACCCCCTATCTGCCCCTCTATGTCTGATGACATCGAACCAATCTTAGATCTGCCCCTTGACCCTCCCCCGTATTGCCTTGCCTGGGGACTAGAGCGGTACAGTGAGGTCGAGTCTGTCAAAATCACCCCAACCAGACCCTGCGACTTGCCCTTGTCCAAACCTGTAAACCAGCATCACACATTCTCTGAAACAACTGCTGAAATACACACACACACACTCTCCCCTGATTCTCATCTTCCTTCCGTTAACCCCGAAATCACAACACAACTCTCAGCTGTCACATGTAACCCTGACTCACACCTTACCCCTAAGCTTTCTCCCCTAGACCATGATGAACCTCCTCTAAAGCCCTCGGTTTCCTCTGTACCACTCCAGTCTGTCCCAAAAACAGACCCACCCACCATCAGGATCGAACAAGACCACCTCATACAGGAAAACCAGGAGTCTCAACAAATGAAACAGAGAGAAGAAAATAAGCAGAAAAAGTCTTCTCACTCCCTACAGAAATCTTCTCCTCCGGTGGAACAGCCGGCCCCAGCACACAATGAAATAGAAGAGCATCCCTCATCATCATCATTACTACCATCACCATTAAAAGAACCAAACGTTAACACGAGGAGACAGGAGAGATTGATTCTGAAAGAGGTCAAAGATCATGATGAGCCCCCTTTGCGACCCTGGGTAGAGGTCTTGAGGGAGTCTGGCTCAGGAGGAGAGGAAGATGAGGAGGAGGAGGAAGATGAGCAAAGGCAGGAGCGACCAGAAGTCTCAGGAGGCCACTTCAGAGAGAGGGAGAGGGAAGTGAATGAGGAGATGACTAAGGAGAAAGTGAGAGAGGTAGTGAGAGGTGTTGAACAAATTGAGTCTGAGTTGTGCTCGCTCTCCGCAGGCTGGCTCACTGAGACATCGAACACAGAGCCGCCCGCTTCAGGGCGGAGTCATGGGTCAGACTACATGGACCGACAGGACAACAGGTACTCTACATAGTTACAATTACTATACTGCTACACAATTAATCATATCATAAGAAATTACATTTGAAATGTAAATGTAATGAAAGTATTACCTACTGTAAATTATAAAGCTTGTCCCCCTTTATTTTTTTTTATGTTGTTGAAAAAAAAATCATGTTTTTATGTTATTAATGTTAGTGAAAGAAGTTATTACACCAGTGTATTGCGGGTGTCCCGAGTTCGTGTCTCGGCTCAAGGACCTTTCCCAATCCCACCTCCCTCTCCCTCCCCTTGCTAATTTATCTTAATAAATGCAAAATGTCAAAAATCAAAATGTTTTGAAGAAGTGTAACATTACACAGGTTTGCAGGAATGCATGGTTTTGTTATTAATGCATCCTTAACTAGCATAATTTCAGTGTATTTGTTCCTAACTAACTAAATGGTTACATTTTAACCCCTTGCAGTCAGGAGAACTCCAGTGACTCCATGACATCATCATCCCGAGCGGATTCAGGAAAACCTCGGCAAAATGGCGAGCACTTCGATACTATGCCCCGCAGCTCAGCGTCTCAGGAATCAGCCAATGGTGTGAAGGCAGGGGCGGGCAAGCAAGAAGGTGCTCTGATCGCTGAGCACAAAGTCCAGGTGAGATAATCGCTAGGATATGATAAAAACATCTCTTTTGCTCTCCTGTCATGACACTATTAGCTTCTTTCAGTGAAATTATATGCATTCTAATACAATTTACTTACTCCAAAGAAAGAAAACACTGATGACAATTTACACCAATTAAATAAGAGAAACTAAAATCACACACACATTTTAAGATTTATTTTATATGCATCCATTAGCAGCGTTTATCATCAGAGACCGGCCTGGATGAAGAGCGTACCATCACCACCAAAGTGTTTCGTAGACGCATCATTCTCAAGGTATCCGCCTGCTAAACTGCAGGGCGGTCCGGCTGAGATCCGATTTTGGTGTAGCTGGTGGACTGAATCTGATTCATCCAATCAGAAACACAGTGGGATCTGATTACATGTTTTTCTATCATTTGGTTTTTGCCGTGTATTGTTTCCTCTTTCCTTGTGCTTACAGGTGCTTGGTTTGGGGTTCTTCTGCTTTGTTTGTGTGATAGATACAGAAGTGTGTTTCTACTAATGCTTTGTGTGATTTCTAAAGGTGGTGAGCATGAAGGCATGCTGGCTCATATTTAAAGTTCCAGCTTTGCTTGCAGGTTCACATGACTGCTGTGGGTGTGTGGAAATGCGCTTACTGTATAGGTGTGGTGTGCCGCTTTTGAAGGTGTCCTGGATCTGTTGTTTGCATATTGAACTAAGTGACATCTTGCTTTAGGGAGAGGAGGCACGCAACATTCCTGGCGAGTCAGTTTCAGAGGAACAATTTATTGATGAAGATGGAAACATCATCACCAGAAAAGTAACTCCATTGTTCCCTTAATGTTTTCTTTTTCTCTTACTCTATTTCTGATTTTCCGACATGTTTTACTTCCTTGGGTTGCTTGTACTGTAGTTTTAGAGCTTTGCCTTTTCAGAGCTGAATAAAGAAACAAAGACATTTTCTTGCAGCTCACTCCTCCAATACCTTAACTGATTCTTCCCAGTCTTTCCTCACATTGCTTTGACTTTCCATGATAAGCATTCATGGTGACCTCTGACCTTCAATACCCATTTCCAGGTCATTCGAAAGGTGATTTGCCGTGTGGACACCCCCACTCCTGAAAACCAGGGCTTGGGGAGTGGCATAGCTTCACAGGGAGACCCTGCTACCCTGGGGAAGAGCCACGCCCCCCTGGTCCCTGATAACCAAAGCCATCTCGCTACACATGCTGAGGTTTGCACAGTCTGTGTGGAGTTTTTTTTCTGTCCTTAAACTTATTTTTAATTATACATTACAAAATGGATCCAATTTTGACCAATAAAATGCTCACTATGATGAGAATATGCCTCTGAATTGTTTAAAAATATGGAAATTAAATATTTAAAATACTGTTTAAAGGTTTGGGCTAGATTAAATATTTATTTATTTTTAAATGGCTCTTAACGGAGTCTGCATATATTTTATTAATAATTAATATTTAATATAATATTAAATATTATAATTTTAAATAAATGTTTTCTATTTTAATATATTTTAAAATTGAATTTATTTCAATTTAGTTCCGCAATATCTTTCAGAAATCTTTCTAATAAGCTGATTTAGTGCTTAAGAAATTATTTTTTATTATTTAAATTTTTCTGGATAATAGGCTTGTGGAAACTGTTGTACAATGATTTTAGGATGTTTTAATAAATACAAAGTTTGAAAGAGCAGCATCTATTTAAAAGAGAAACATTATATTTCCTTACTTTATATATGTTTTTAACAATTTAATGCATTCTTGCTAAATCAAAGTAATAATTTCTTTTAAAAAAAATACTAACCCCAAACATTTGAACAGTAGTATATCATAAAACAAAAATGTTGCAGAAGGTTTTGGATACCAGATATCCTCATATTCGCACAGACTGAGGACCAGAACTACCAGTGTTGTTGTTGTGAATATGTTGGTTTATCAAATTCGTAAATTATTCATAAATTAAACAATGTTTAGTAAGACATTATGTATTATATAGTTATCCTTTATGTTCATACAGAAGCTAAGGTACATAATTCTTCAACTGTCTTTTCTCTAACCTTCAAATTATCTTTCTTTTCCTCCTCTTTTATCGTTTTTTGTCTTCCTTCCAGCTTTACACACTATGTCTCCCCTACAGCAACAAATAGCATGAACTCGGCTGAACTACTTGAAATCTTAAATACTGATTTCCTGTCACAAGTTACTGATAGGTTGTTATTTAATGACATGTATGGTCTGGCCATTTTCAGGGTGATGTGTTGATTCTAAACAATAATTCATTTCTTAAAGATTTGTGAAAAAAAAAAAGAAAAGTTTCATACAGATCATTCTTTCCCCTTTTGTGTACACAGGGAGAAGTTTCCAAGGTGAGGAAAAAGGAAGAAAAGCGTTCAGAAAGAAAACATTATTCATAAATGTGGCTTCACAACTATAGACAGGTACAGTGCTTCAAATAGCTCTGTTTATTATTGCTATTACTCTGAGTGAAAATTTTCAAAGGTCTGGGGCCTGTATAATGTCAGAGAAGAGTTCATTATTATTTCCAATAAATGTTTTTCTTGTAAGCTTTCTGTCTCATCAAAGAATTAAAAAAAATATTCATCCTGTTAGGATCATGTGACACTGAATACTGCAGTAAAGACTGCTGACAATTCAGCTTTGCCATCACAGGAATAAACTGCTTTTTAAAACATAAACCTATTACAATAGAAAAACCGTTATTAATAATATTTCACAAGATAACACAATAGGTTTTAGTCAAATAACACTGCCTTGTTGAATATTACCATTAAACAATTTACCAACACATTAATTTTTAACATACTTTTTAACAGTTATTTTCTTATATGGTCTGTTTTGTGCCTCTCAATGTTTGCAGGTATATTTTCGTTCTGTTTCCTGAGGGACGGGGCCACAAGAGCTGAAAAGAGACATTTTGGCCTAAAAAACCATCTACAGCTTCCACTCTGAAACACATAGTCTTCAAAGAGACAGAACTTTGACCTATCCGCTTGCGCATGAGCATGCATCACACTGCTAACACACTTCCTGTTCCAAGGGGGTCTTGATGAATTCTACTTCCTGATATGAGTCCCGGTGAATTCTACTTCCTCTCTGTGTTGGGTCCTACCTAATTCTACTTTCTGGGGGACCTACGAGATTACACTTCATTCTTCTTGATGGTTGATACCTTCGCTGACCTGGACCATCAGGAATTCAAGAATTTTGTGTGCCATGAATATCAGAAGAATAAACACGAGGGGTATATTCAAAAGACCCCTTCAACTCCAAACCATATACTCACACAAATTTCCCTGTGACCAAAGATGGCACAAAAGCTCTTTTTCGTGTTTTAGGGGGAAAAAACAAAACAATAGATGCTGTTGAACCACACCTTACATTCGCCTTACACGTTACCGTGGACCCATGACGTCAGGAGGAGGATCCCTGTGTTTTACTTTTTTTATTTATAAAACTAAAATAAATGATGTGGTGTACATAAATCACAATATGTAAAAAAAAAAAAAAAAAAATTTAGTAGTTAGGTTTGGCGAGAGCACCGCAAACATACACTTTACTAGTGCTTTCGACATTTTAAAGACAGTGAAACTTCACATGCTCTTGTATAATTAATTATTATAGCAGGTATGTTTGTATATGAGAAATGTTGGTTCGGTTTTCAGGGGACGTTTCCTTAAAATCCTCTGCGAATTTCAACGGTTCCCAAAATGGGAATTTATCAAATTCTGTGAAGAAGTCATACAGAGGACTAATATTTTGATGCATGCAGTTCACCTTATTTTAAGAACCTTTTTCTAAGTTTGCAAAACACTGTATTTAAAGAGACAAATAAGAAAATACTTTTTTCTTGTGTACACATACTGTACAACTCTTAACATGTCTCAACTTTTATATTCCAAAATGTCACCCCACAAGCATCCATCATGTAGAAATCCATCATGTGACGAGTGTGACGAGCTTTAACCAGACTGCTTTCTTAGGAGTTCAGTGTAGTGTCTGTTATCTTTCATATGGAAGACAGCGACTGCTGATGTTAGCCTGAGCGCTGCAAGTAAGAGGTGTTCAGAATGTATATGCTAGTAAATCAGCATCTCTGTTCAACTATCACGGTATCATGTGTAATGGCTGTAAAATGTAGAGGTCTCTCTTTGTCTTAAGGCTGTTTGTATCCAATATAGGAATGTCTTCATTTTTTCTTTCTTTTCGACCGCTGAGGTTTTAAATGTTTGCCGTTTTGTTCCAGGTCTAGTCAACATTTAACATTTTCATCTGGAGTCACACTTCCTTGTACGGGATGTCTTGAGAACTTTATTACTTGTAGATTTAATAGCTGATGTATTACAAATGACACACACTGGATGGTCATTATAATTTTAAGTATTACAAGAAATCGTTTCCAGTTTCGGAATTGTGTGATATATATTTTAGACCAGCGTGTGTTGCAGTGTTCTGCGTCGGTTTTGATAATATAGATTTTTTCTTTAGCGATTACTTTCTGTTTGTTCGTTTGTTTTGTTTTCCTCCAATAGAGTCTTTTTAGCTTGTGGTGTGTATGGTGTGAAAAATCCTTTAGTGTGCTGAATTTTGCTATGGCAATGAGATCTGAGAGACCTAGGAAACTAGGTTATGATGGGGTGTGGTTCTGCTTCCCTGTTACATGTCAATCAAACTGTGGGAGAGGCCTGACATGGTTCAGTCGGTTGGTTTTGTTTAATATAATATGTTTTCACCTGAGCAACATTTCTGATGTACAGTTCTTACAACGAGTGAAGCCATTTAAATGTAACTATAATAGCACTTTGGTTATTGGAGGTCTTCTCTTTTAGAAACTAGCAGCTATGATGCCACCATAATGTTTCAAATGTCTTACAAAAATCTGATTTAAAAATAAATGCATTGATTTTGCAAACGTATTATCATTTTTTTTTATTTAAGTGTTTTTATTGTATTCCTGTTTGTGCATTACATCAGTCAGTGTATTATAAATAATGTGTATCTATTTACATAATGAGATGTCATGACTATAAGGTGTCATGAATTATATTTATTTATTTATTATCAAATTTGAATATGGTTGCCGAGATATTTTATGTAACACTATAACAACTCCATTTATAGCTGGATTCCTTATCTATAGTTTTAGCAATGAGATAATGCCCTAATGATTTAATTTTCTCTTTTAATGGACTACGTGTATGCTTACTTTGAAGAAGTTACTCTGTTTTTGGAAATTTGTGAAAAACATTTTGCATTTATCCTGTAGTGCCTCAAATAGATGCTAACTTCTCTGTAGACATTGCTTATTATATCATTACTGAAAGAAGAACCGTGAACACCTACTGAGCAAACCAGCCATGAGTTATTATCTGTGAGATTTTGATAAACCTAACATGTTTTGTCTCTGTATAAAACACATTACAAGTTATGATGGTCGCACCTTTTTATTGTATAGAAAATATTACATCTCTGTCAGAGTTACTTTGCACACTGAGTTTATTGAAGACAGTCATATTGCTAAGTCAGATACGTTTATTGTTTCTTCTCTATGTGTGGCACTACGAAAGGTGTCACAGTGCAGAACAAAATGTATTTGGACATTTAATAATGTATGAATTTCACTTCACTGCATTTGTTAACAAGCTATCAAAGTAGAATAAAAATAAATAAATAATCTAGACCACAGATACAGTTGATCCTATAACTGGGCCCATGTCAACTGTTTAACAGCCTGTAGTGTCCAAATACTATATTAATTTTGAATAGTATAGCTATTGTTTTATCATTAAGTATCTAACAAATATATTTATGCTAAACGTTCTTTTTTTAATACATAAATTAACTTGGTTTAATATTTTGCTAAAGCAATGATATTCATACATTTAAGCTTAAATGTCAAAATATTGTTGAAGATCACTATATAACAAAACAACAACATATACATTGAGACGTCAGGAAAAAAAGATTAATAGTAAAAAGATGCGGCCTATATGAAACATACAGATAAAAATATTACCTGAACATGTCAATCTTCACACATAAAACCATTAAGAACCATAAAATCAAACAAAAAGACATTATTGAACTTATCAGTTATTTTGATGTACACCGAGAAAATAAATTTACTTTATAGAGTCTACTACTTATAGAGTACTTTTAAAAAAAGGATTAGGAAGATTTGTTTTGGATCTGTATGTATTGGTTGAGTGAAATATTCAAACATTCACTTATGGGTCACCAAACCTAATCCTGGAGGGCCAGTGTCCTGCAGAGATGCCTAAAACACACCTGCCTGGAAGTATACCTAGTAAGACCTTAATTAGCTGGTCGGAGGAGCTAAACTCTGCAGTACACCAGCCCTCCACGATCGGTGACCCCTGTAAACAAACACGAATCTCATTTGTAATCAACTGAACGAATCGTCAAACCCATTTGAACAAATCTTTCTGTATTCAAAAGATTCGAGTCACTGTAATGAATCAAAAGCCCAAGCACAATGTCCTCTCCACCACATGTCGGCGCCACCCTCCCAGTTCGCCTGCACTTTCAGCACGCCCAGTCATTTCTTGGACCGTTCCCTCTCCAGTCCAGCCACAGTTGCTCCATCCCATTTTCTCCCTAGCCCCTGAAATCCACGTCTACTCCACGCAAGGACCGCCGCGAGCTCTAGGTATCGAGCGCGAAACACCATGGCGGACAGCGCGAGCGAGAGCGACACGGACGGCGCGGGCAGCAGCAGCAGCTCCGCCACCCCGCAGTCCTCTTGCACCTCGGCGGCCGCCTCCAACACCACCACGACCACAACGAGCGCCGCGACCAAAGCCCAGGGCGTCGTGATCTCGCAGTCCCGCCTGGAGGAGCTGACAAACCGGCTCGCGTCGCTCCAGCAGGAGAACAAAGTGCTGAAGATCGAGCTGGAGACGTTCAAGCTGAAGTGCAAGGCGCTTCAGGAGGAAAACCGCGACCTGCGCAAAGCTAGCGTCACCATCGTGAGTCAGCCCATGTTTTTATCTCTTAAATCCCCGCGGCACACCTGACAACACCATCACGACATGCAAATATGTCTGAGGAACATTACGAACCACATTGGGGTGCAAATGTGTCTGGTTTGGGGAGAAAAAGAAGCGGTCGGGGTATTTAGCTTGCTAGCATTCGAGCTAACTGTGATATAGCCAACAACAAAAGGCACTTTAATAGCATTAGTGCTAATGTATATCACAGACCACCTGCTTTAAAATAGCTTTAATTTTATTATGGACTGGTATATTTTATAATGAATGTGCCTTTATGTAAATGTGGTGTTTTTTCCGGTGGTGTTTGTGTGTGTAACTGACCACATTAGGCGTTTACTGATTTACCACATGCTTTATCATCATCATGCTTTTAACGCAGAACGTGTTTTTGCACGTCTGATACCTTTCGTTGCACGAAATGGCTTGTCATTAGTAGTTTATTATTTGAGGCCTGTGTCGGGGTGGGAAGTTGGCACTCTGAATATTTGGCTCTAATGCGTCAACATCCTGTATGTGAATCAGTCCTTCACTCAGACCATCTGCATTTAGACAATAAGCCAACATTCAAGTGTCACTGGAGAAACACTGACACTGATATCCAGTGCATTTGCATTTATGACCATATTAATGGTGGAAATTGATAGTAGCAGTGCGTTGCTTGTTGGTTGTGCTATTTTTTTTTACTGGGTAAACTGCATCTAACGCAGGATGTTGACATGCATTTGAGTACTACTGTTAGATTTCAAATGTTTGTTTTATATTGCATGATAGGTTTTTATTTTCTCTTTGTCAAATAAATAGGTCATTAGTTTTTTTGTAACTTGTATTTGTGATCTAAAATATTGTAATCATGTTTTAAGATCAGGACCTAATGAATTGTGTATTTGCTTAGTTACTGAAATATATGGAAAGATAATGGGAGTTAAGAGAGAATGTGAAAAATCTCCAAGAGTAATTGACTTTTTTTGTTGTTGTTGTTTTTATTTTTTTACAGCAAGCGCGTGCAGAACAAGAAGAGGAGTTTATCTCCAACACTTTATTTAAGAAGATTCAGGCTCTGCAAAAGGAGAAAGAGACACTTGCTGTCAACTATGAGAAAGAAGAGGAGTTCCTTACCAATGACTTGTCCAGGAAGCTCATGCAGGTGAGAAACTCTAGAAGGAAAGAGCCCAGCAACGCAATTTGAGGTCAAGGGGAGGAAATGTGATCGCTTGCCCTTAGAATCATCCCTAAGGGTAACTTTCACATTGACATACAGTACATATGTCATTATAAAGTTATTGTTCAGCCGCTTTCTAATACAATTATTAATTTTAATTGCCAAAATCCAAAAAATGGTGTCTGATTAAAATGTATGAAAGCTTGTTTTGGTGAAGTGCTCAATGCTCATGACTGATTCTGGCTCTTCTACTGAGACCAGATGACATTGTTTATGGTGCGTGTGTTTAGTAGGTGTTGTGTATTGTGTGGAGGAGTAGCAAGAGAGATTAGTGTGCATACTAATCAGTCATGCTGATTTTATATTACTGTTCAAAAGTTTGGGGTCGGTATGATTTTGTATTGGTTTTAAAAGAAAAATTCCTCAAGTGAAATATTGGAATTTTTCTAAAGCTGAATTTTCAGCATCGTTATTATAATTTTCAGTGTCACATAATTCTTTAGAAATAATACTAACATGCTGCTCAACAAACATTTCTTTTTTTTTTTCAAATGTGGAAACATTTTCATGAATTTTTTTTGAATGAGTTCTAAGGAACAGCATTAATTTGAAATAGAAATTATTAGTGACTTTGCAAATGTTTTTACTGCCTTTACTATTTGAGAAATTATGTGTTCTTAGTGTCAGTATTAATTCGTTTTAATTTGTTGAAGGAAAAAAAATGACTGACACCTTACTTATGAGCAGTACTGCTAAACATGATTAATGCAGGTATAGCTCAACAATTAAATAATCACTAATTATTTTATACTCATCGGCTATATATATATATATATATATATATTTAAAAAAATTATATGTCCTGCAAACATTTGTTTTTCTCTGATTCTGTTGAATATTGAATATGGTTGCAAATTCATCTGGTTAAAATATGTTGCTATGGAAATGCAACACAAGCAAATATGCGTGGACATTCAAAACCGTTACCATGAGGAATGACTTATCGTGGTATTGTTTGTAAAGACACCAGGAAAAAAATGTGACACCAAAACGTCACTTTGAATCACAGCTCGTTTGGTGTGCCCATCGTGTTCATATTGGGTTGTGTGTGTTGCATATGTTTTACTTTTATTCTCTTATGTGCTTGCTTTGTTTTTTAGCTTCAGCATGAAAAGGCAGAGTTGGAGCAGCATTTGGAGCAAGAGCAAGAATTCCAGGTCAATAAACTGATGAAGAAGATCAAAAAACTGGAGAACGACACAATCTCCAAACAGCTCACTCTAGAGCAGGTACCTTCTTTAAAACAGGATCATTTCTAAACCCCACCATCTATTGCACAAATTTTAGTTGTAGTTGGTGTCTCCAAGTTCATTGTTTTTTTGTTAGCTTGAGTATCTGCCATTACCTGGCTGGAGTAGAACAGGTTATTCTTTAGCAATGCACAATTTGTATTTGTGGAAAGCCCCATTACTATAGTGCAAACCATTATTATTGCGGCCCAATGTAAGAACCATGCATTGTTTTTAGAACCACAGCCTAGTTTTATTAATTACATGAATTTACATGCAGCTCCGACGTGAGAAGATTGATCTCGAAAACACTCTGGAACAAGAGCAGGAGGCACTAGTCAACCGGCTTTGGAAACGCATGGACAAACTCGAGGCAGAAAAAAGGTAATGTCCTTTGTGAACTGGTCTGTCTGTCTTAATGCATTTCTACAAACATTTTAAATGTGTACAAACATTTGATCACATTCTCTTCATTCTAATTGGCAGGATTCTGCAGGAGAAGCTAGACCAGCCAGTATCAGCCCCGCCCTCTCCACGTGAAGTTTCCATGGAGATTGACTCTCCGGAGAACATGATGCGGCACATCCGCTTCCTCAAGAGTGAAGTTGAGAGGCTCAAACGCAGCCTCCGCACTACAGAGCTCCAGCGTGAGTCCATGTCTCATTACGCACGCATGCACTCCTGCACAGCCTCTCTGCCATCATACAGCCGGAGGGAAATTAACTGTCCTGCAAATGCAGCCTTTGTATTAATCCTAACAGTAGCTCATGGTATCCATAGTATATACATTTCCATATATTAGGATTAGTACTGGTATAATAAGTAGTACATTGTAAACAGCAAACCAAAAGATAACTTGACTCCCTGAATAGTAAAGTACATGGTTTTATTTTGTAGTAGAGGCATGTGTAGTATGATACAGCGATAGTTTGCTACACACAGTAGTTTAATTCTTGTTTGCTCTTGAATGCTTTAAATTGTGTTTTAGCCACTAGAGGGAGACATCTCCATTTACATTGCAGAAAGATGCCAATAGCTTTATTCTAGCTCATGGTATCACTCTCAGTAAAGCTTTAATCAGGGATTAACACAGCAGTGCATAGTCAGTTATATCTCATATTAAAAATATAAATATCAGCATAACAATATGAGAAGGTTTAGTTGATAAGCATGAATTAACATAAGTCTTAGTATTTTCGAGGTAAAAAATGTATCATCCTGAATTTTACATATAATTCAAAGCATCTTGTGCTTTATTAAATTTTCTCAACAATCCTAAAACATTTTTTGTTACAGGTTTAAATGGCAGTTTATATGTCTTTTAAAAAAATTTTCTGTATATGTTTTCTATCATCTTTCTCTCCCTTCAGACACAGAGAAGCGGGCTCAATATATTGAGGAGGAAAGGCAAATGAGGGAAGAGAACATTCGTCTTCAGAGAAAACTTCAAAGAGAAATGGAAAGAAGGGAGGCACTGTGTAGACAGCTTTCAGAAAGTGAAAGCAGCCTTGAGATGGACGACGAGAGGTGCATTAAATACACATTAATACATTAAACACAAAAGATGACTGGACCTATATGATAAACCTTACTAATAACTACACACTGGTCTTAACGTGGTTATTTTAAATAATATATTATAACGAAAAGCATGCATTGCCAGAATGTTTTTGTTTTGCAGTTTTTTAACATCTCTCCATCTTTCTCTATCTCTCTAGATATTTTAATGAGATGTCGGCTCAGGGACTGAGAGCTCGTACAGTGTCCAGCCCAATCCCCTACACCCCCTCTCCCTCCTCCAGCCGCCCCATCTCCCCTGGTGTGTGCCCACACAGTTAACTTGAAAGATTTATCACTCTTTCATAGCAACAACTAACAGCTGTTTTACATTGTAGTTTGTATTAAATGTAACAAATGTTTTTACTGTATTGTAAAGGTGAGCATATAAAACATTTCAAAAACTTACAACTGATGTAATAACTAAGTTAAATCTTTTTGATGTGGTTTGCTTTTGATTCACATATATTTTAATGGGCTTTCGACACAGCCTTTGGATTAGTTCATAGGGTGATAATTAGACAAATGTGTTTTTATGGAGTGTTAATTATGCAAGCTGTACTGTAAATTGATGTGAAGTTAGAGTCTTGCTTGCTTTCTCATTCTGAAATATAAAGCAATAAATGAAGGCTAACCTTTGAGGTCTACAAACATAAATTTTAAATTAGCATTAGGTATTGAAGGTTTTGATAATAACAAAATAGATAAACTAGGTAATAAACTAAAATAATCTTTTAAAAAATTAACCTTTGAACAAGTATATCAAGCTTATGTAGATCAAACAACCAACGATTAATATTAAAAAGTGCTGGTTTTAAATGACCACGTAATGGGTAGCATCATGTTGAAAATGTGTGATGCTCTTTCCATTCCAGGTTTGTCGTACGCTAGTCACACGGTTGGTTTCACCCCTCCAGCCACGCTGAGCCGAGCACCACTCCCCCACTACTCGTCTCCTGGGCTACACATCCACCCAGGGCCCTCACACGCTGTACAGGTGCCTACTCTCACACATCTAGCATATAAATATATGTATATAAACACTCTGTTCAAGCTCATCTTGATATTGAGCAATAGGTTTACAGGAAGCAGCGTGTATCATGGACAGCCTGTTTTTAGTTAAGAACCATTGTAACGCTACTCAGCTGAATTTGAAAACGGCACATTTGATGACTCATCTGTGAGTCACCTGGTTACACTCGACTTCAGAACGCTCTTCCTCATCCCTATTTTGTGTCTAAGTTCATATAGACCAGTACTGTGAATCCTAAGCCATTCATATAAGATAAAGCACAAAAGCTGCATCCAGACTTTTTGTGTACCTTGCAGTGTATTCTGACCTGTTAGATGAGATAGCACACTAACTCCACCCAAAATAAACACAAAGGTGCCATGTGCTATGTAATGGAGATATTAAATTATATTATAATGGTTGGAACCCAGATAAGATAAGCTCACCGAACAGAAACATCTGTTTTTGTGCATACAGGTGAGGATGGCCTAGGTTTTTAAATTTAGATATTTAGTTTACACTTTAAATTCAGTTTTCCCAAGGAATGTTACTTAAAAAAAAAAAGCATGCTGATGACAAATGGCAGGAATGGTTAGGAAAGTCAAAGAAGTGGTTTAAAAATTAATTTAAGGATGTTTTCTATATGTGTGTCAGGATCAGGTTTATGCCAGCTCAAACAAGACCTGAATAGTCTTTCATCACGTTTTCTGTCGTTCGCGGCAGCTGTAGAGTAGTTGAGGTCACACTGTAGTTATTGATATACAAATGAAAGATCTACTTCCCGAAATGTAAGATTTGACATCAATGTTGAATACAGCTATTCTGCTTAATATTTTCGGGGGAAACTTGGATCATGCTTTTTAATTCTCTCAGAAGATGGTTACAACAAGTGTACTTTATTAGATAGCTTTGCTATCACTTTTGATTGTTTTTTTTTTTGTGTTGTTGTGTAATTCTTTTTAAACCCATTTAACACCATTTGAAATAAATGGTGACTGCGACATGGATTTCATGCGTCACTTTATCAAGTTAATGTTAGCTAGCAGATAAATAAGTTAGCTATAAATGTACAGCAGTGAAGTAATAATTTTCAACCGGTCTCAATTTCACCTTATGTATGTTCCGCAACACCGTCTGGAAATTGTCCAGTTGAGTGTAGGCCAACAATGTAAGACTAGCCATGTTTTGCAGCAGCAATAAGTCCAGCCTCATGTTTGTCTGTTGCACAAATATGACCCCCTCTATTTACCAGAGTCTTTTGATTAAGGAACTGACTAGGTAAGCACATTACATAACCTCACCGTTGCCGTCCCTTAACGGGATGGCCCATTGCATAGCGATCTAAATAACCAAAAGCATCAACACAACTTTTGCAGCATCTAGTTGCTTGCTCATTTCACAAGAGTTTGTAAGCGATTGAAACATTCTGTGCACACGTCAGAATCCTAAAGTGTACATTTTGATGTATTGATCCACAAAAGGGAAGTGGAATGAAGAAATAAAAAATTCCTAGGATAAGGTTTTGTGAACTTTTACGGTAGTATTAGCAAATCACTTGACCTCCTTTCCATGTACTTTACGATAGATACGGCCTGATATGGAAGCTGAGCTTATTTGATTACGTAATACAGAACTTCTTACAACCCGGGCAACCACTTCAGACTTTTAAAGAATAATGTTTAATGACAGGTTCGAATTAGCCGCTAATTCATGACTCTCGTTATTTTTGCCACTTTTTGCTTTCCTAATACCTATTTGAATGTTGTGGATTATATTTTCCTGTTGGGGGGCTGTTGGCTATAGCAACAGTGATCTGTTTGTTTTAGCGAAGAGTGGCTGGCTCACTTTCATGTCCCGCGGTGCCTTGAAAAAGTCTGCTTGCTTTGATAAACCGGGACTGACAGCAGAGCCAGACCCTTCCAACACATTAAAAAGGTGTCACATTTGCGCTTTCACACTCAGTTTGCATATGTAAACACACTCATGTGTCAGTTACTCTAGAGGAGATGATGCCAATGACCATTTTATGTGTACATTTTAGTATTGTTTTGTTCAGCAGGAGCATGACCAGTCATAAAGTACAACTGTTAAATTGTTTAATCTTTTTTTCACCACAACATGTCGTATTCAGGGTTTCTAAATGCTTAAAATGTCAGGGTTTTGGCTTTTTCTTGCTGACATGTTTTTTTTCCATCCTATTATGTTACTGATGAAATTTAAACCACAAACTAGTATGCTATTTCTATGAAGTAAGCATTAAAATACTAAGTATAATGTGCTAGTATGTATTTCAAAAAAATAAATAACAACTTTTATTTTTTCATCTTAAGCAATGCAACTTATTTCAGCATTATTAATAAAAATATTTTGTACAAACCATTATATTTTGGTAATAACTTTAAAATAACACCTTTCATTTAAGATAATTAAAAAAAATATTCAATAAAATAAACTGTGACATACCCAAAAAAGTGATACACATTTGGGAACAAACTACTTCAACATGAACTTTTTTTTTTATTTTTTTTTTTTACATTTTTGTAAGTTATCTGACATTATCAAGATGATTTGTGCTGACAGTTTAACTCTTGTCAGTTTTTATTAGCATTTTCTGAACTATAGCAAAAACACTTTGATAATGGGGAAAAAAAGTTAAATGTGTCTAGAGGAAAAAAATGTGTGTGTGTGTGTATATGATTTTATATAATACACACACAATATATATATATATAAAATAACTTTAAAAGTCCCCCTGTGGTATTATATCACATCATGAGCTTGTTTTGTATTTCCTCCTGTCATACAGAGGCCATCCCCAAGGAGAAGCACCAGCCCAGATAAGTTTAAGCGTCCGACACCACCTCCCTCCCCAAACACACACTCTGGAGTGCAGCACCCTCCTCCACCACCACCACCCGCGCAGCCGATGATCCAGTCTGGCTCCTCCCACTCTGTGACATCACAGAATCCCCCCTCTCAGCCTTAATGCATGCACCATGCGCTACCTTAAGCTAGGCTGCTCCAAGCTAGGCTACACTACTACTACAATGACAACAACTCGGTGATCTTCCACTGGGCAAAGGTTGGAAGGAATTGGAGTGGATATGGAATTAGAGGACCGTTGAACTGGGAAGTGAAAGGACTGGGAATCTCAAAAGGGAGAAGGTGTAGATGCTTGGCCAACTGACAGATCCATAACCAGCCCCATGCCGTTAAATTTTGTTATTCTTCGTGTTTTTTTTTTCTCTGTAAAGTGATCAAGCTGGTTCAGGAAAGGATGGGAAGGTTGCTCAAGAGGGTTGTCAGCTGCATATGCATGGTCTTTTTTTCCCCTTTTTTGTGGGAAGATTTTCTTTTTTCTCTGCCCCCATTAAATCTTATTTGTTTTAACAGATTGACTGTTAAATGTAATTGAAATTTTCCATTTAATAAACAACTCAACACTCAGTTGAATAAATCTTTATGAGTACATCTTCATAGAAGTCGAAAAGAAATCCCAGCACATTTGCCGTTTGTGCGCGGCAGTAAAACTTATTTCTTTTGTTTTATTGTCTGTCTGTTTGTTTTAGGCCGTTTTTGTTTGTAAACAGACGTGTGTGCGTGTGGCTCGTTGGCAGCATGTAGATGGTAAAGAAGACAGACTGAAATGTACTGAAACAGCACTCGTTGCCTCTCTGCGTGTGTATTATAGTGGGATTATAGTGTTTGTGTGTGCGGGTGTTTGTGTGTGTCTGCACAGCCATAGAGGTTTCCCACGACTGCTGGTCGGGGACCAGTCTCTCTCTGCTAGAATCCAAACATGACCCACTACGAAAACAAAGTCCGTACTGGTTTCTGATCAGCAGCTCAACCTCTTTCGGAGCCCTCGCTGTAAAGTGAGTGCCCTGGACGCTTATTCAGATGGCGAATTTTGCTTAATGCCAGTGTCATATAACACCTAAACACGACATGTTGATGCAACAAAACATGGTACTGTTGAACAATTAACTCAACATGATTAAATGCTTGTACAAATACATCTTGTGTGTGTGATTTTATTTATTTTTATACCTGAAATGTGTGCAAGTTTAAGTTCATCTCATAGCGCTGTTTTATCCTCACTGGATTTTTTTAAGGATTGTTAAAGATACTGTTATTTTTGAAGGTTCTTTTCTTTTTCAGTCAGATCCAAGGGGAAAGGATTCAGAAGTCATGAGTGAAAGGTCACACATCCTGCTATTTATTTATTTTTCTCATCCCAAAAAAATGTCCTTGTAGCCTTTCTGCGAAGGAATACATAAATTAATAAATTTCTAAATTTCAATTCATAAATAAATGTAATAAATAAATTAAAAAATGAGTTGTGTATAATTATTAGTGTTAAATTTTCATTCCAAATTTTCCATTCCAAAATGTCCTTTAGGTTTTAATCATTACCAAGATGTCTTGATCTGTATCGCAAAGCACATGTACTTGTAGTGTCAATAAGAGTTATCTACGAGTAGGATTATGTAACATTTAACCTCTTTTATCTGTTCACTGAGCTACTAAAGAGTGAGAACAGTAACCTGTAAAACACATTGCCTAATTTGAACTGTGTCTTGATTGAAGCTGTTGTCATTGGACGACTGAATTTTTATTGAGTCAGACAGATGACCATTCATGACATCAGTCGTCTTAAGGTGTCAGGTAATATTACAAACCTGTTTGGTACTGTACATCAATCCCCCACCACAGTATTCCAGCCTAGTTAGCAAACTCCACACTTCTTAGAAAGTGCTCTTTCTCACACACACATCCAGTGCTGTGGTAATCCCTGTACAAGTATTTCAGCGTAAGCTGTCCTGTGCCGCTTTCTCTCTGGCAACGGCTACTCTCACCTGGTTCAGACCGGTTCTGTCAGGCTAGGGTGGTCAAGGGGGTGAAACCGACCCTCAAGTTCTAACATTACTGACAGATTCGATGAACAATTAAAGTCCTGCAGTTCAGTCTGTTTAGGTTATGAAAAAGCATGAATAGATATACCCATGTGACTGCATTAGCAGGTAGGGAACAAGCAGGGGTTGCTTGTAACGATTTACAATTCATGTTGGTACACGTGAACCTATAAAACAAACAACAACTAAACTGTGAAGCTCTACAGCAGTGTTGAAAGTTTCACTGCCCTGGATCAGTCTTTGGAGTAGGCATGCCTTCTCTTACCGTTCCCTTGATTTGCTGTTGATCTGTTTAAGAATGGAGTGGCAAAACAAGCTTGTCAACATCAGGAGATGCTGTATGTGTAAGCAAGTGGATAACGGAGAACAAGAGGGAAAGGGAAGGGAGTGTCAGGATATCACACAGGTCACTTGAGGTCTATGTTCTCCTGCCATGCTATAGTCGAGTCAGCATTCCTGAAAGAGGAATGAAATCTCATGGTAAACATGGAGATCATGTCACACTCGCAGCTTTTGTTTTCCAGATTTCCTGCAATATTGCTGTTCTGCTCTTATTACACTTCCTCTGAAATAGGATTAATCTATTTCATTTAAGAAAAACTACAAAAAAGCTCTTAAGTATGATTAGTTAACATGACTTAACAGCAAATCCAAACAAAATAAAATAAGCTATTTCTGCTAAGACTCAACCTTCTCACAGTCTCATTCAGATTGAACATCAACATTGAGAGACAGTTAAAGCTTTAGAGGAGATGTACAGTAGCTTTTGGACACATTTGACTAACTTTTTTCAAATAAAAAAAAACAAGAACAAAGAGTGAAGGAAAAGAACCAACCCAGCATGCATGGGAACTACTTCAAGACTGTTGGAAAAGCATCTGAAGTGGCTACTTGTAAAGTTTTGAGAGATTGCCAAGACTGTGCAGCAGTGTTAGCTAAATCAAACAGCGGCTACATCTAAAATGGAAAAACATAAAACAGTCATTATTCATTCTTTAATATGCTCATTTACTATTTAATTGATAATTACTGCAAAAGCTATAATAAAGTCTAAGTGGCTGTTTAAACTCGACTGGTACTGTAGATGAACTCGGTCTGTCCATAATGTCAAGCTCTATACTTTCTTATTAAGCAGACTTTTTAATCCAAATGTAATCTAGAGCCAAGGGTATGTTCCTTCCAGAAGTATCCCAGTGGTTTCCCAGATCCCTGCAGGCTGCAGCCATGCCACATAAGAAGAAATGTTGTCCAAAAAGGTGATATGAGGAAAATGCAATTAACTGTTCTGTTCTCTCTGTCTCTCTTTCTATTCGCTCTCTTTTCATGTCAGAGGGGATTACAGTGTCAGGGTGGGGGGGGGGGGGGGGACCGA
>JAUCNO010000279.1:6443489-6455811 GCA_032353835.1 Enteromius viviparus | reverse complement strand
CCCCCCGCCCCCCCCCCCCCCCCCCCCCCCCCCCCCCCCCCCCCCCCCCCCCCCCCCCCCCCCCCCCCCCCCCCCCCACCGAAGCTCTTGTTTTATGTGTGTGTGGGAACCAGTACAAGCACAGAGCAGGAACAGGATCTCGGTGGGCTTAGAGCCCAAGCCGTCTGACCCTCATGCACTCACCCAGCACAAAAGTTCAGCTGACCACCCAGAGATGAGAGATGTAGAAGGGTGGGAAGAAGTTTAAACCTATGACCGTAGTTTAGTCCTATATGAGGTTTGCTATGTTGCAGTGTCTGAAAATGTCCTTCAATATCAGCAACGACATCAAACCGATGTTTGCGCCTCCATACCTTTTATGTCATTTATTTTACTGCCTCCAAATAAGTGAAGTAGTAACATAGAGGTTAACATTGATTGTGATGCAAACCTCCTACAGATTTAATTTTTTTATTGCATATATTATAATAGTTAGCATTACAAACTCTACAACATTCTACAAATTCTAAAATTCTCTATTATTATTATTAATAATATTTTTTCTTCAACATTTACAAGTATCAGTATAGTTTTTCTTGGAGGGAATATAAAAACCTTAAAGAGAGCAAAAGCAAAAGAGATTGAGTTGTTCTTTGCTGAGCCGGCTGATCTCTCCGTGACTCACGAGTCCAGCCGGTGAGAACAGCTTCAAACTGGTTCTTTATTTAGCGTGATACAAGAACGCATGCTGAGAAAAGTGCATGCCCGTGCACTGGCTGCAATGTCCAACCTTACATAGGTGCTTTATCAAGTAGGCTACAGTGGAGAAATGGCGTTGTAATGTTGAATGCACCTGTCCTGTAACCACTTCTATCAGCTCTTCTGTTGGTAAGGCGCACGTTTTTCCAACTTTTAAATAAAAATAATATTGTCTAATAAGCATGTGCACCATAAAGCATCGACTTGAATGTTCTTCTATAAAATCAAAAAGCTGTTAACTTTTAGGTGGCGAACTGCAGTTGAAGAGAAACTTTGGCGCGCTTCCGTTTGTTGCTCTTCGCGCGCTGGAGGTAAAGATGCTTTTGCGCGCCGCGAATGACGCCGGTTCTTTTCACGACTGCGGGATGTCATGTGAAAAGGACGAATTTAAAGGAAAAGGGGCGATATAAAGGCAGTGCGGTCAGTGGTCTCTCCACCTTCGAGGTGTGGTCTCATTCCAGAATAGTTCAAAACTAGGCGGCGCGCGATGCTGAGCTCAAGAAGGTATTCAGCAGAGAAGCGCGTGAGACTGGCCTGCTCTACCGGGCACGAGCGGTTCAGCGCACCGCGCTCTCCAAGCAAGAGCAACATCCACATCCACCTGCCGTAAGTTTATGTTTTAAGTTATAGCTTTCACATCTTATTCTGGTAGTTGACAAATAACACGCATAGGCATAGGTATAATTGGTTTAGATTCGTTTGATTAAGCAAAGATTTTTTTTCAATTGTATTTTTGTATACAACGAAACAAAAGAAGTTACTAATTTTTTTATAAAGTTAAATATAGGATTGCATATTAGACTATTGCATAAATGATAGCATGTCACACTGCTGTCACTGTGATGTGAGCTACACACTATCAAACTGATGTTTCTCCCTTTCTTCCTGAAGGTCTGAAGTGAAGTCAGCATAAGTCAGTGCTGAAAATGGGTGCTGTTAAGGGTGAAGGTGCTTTAGATGGTGGATGGGGATGGATGATTGTGGTGGCCTCTTTCATGGCCCAGTTCTTGTCCTTTGGATCCCCCCAGTCTGTTGGGGTTTTGTACCCCGAGTGGCTCAGTGCCTTCCAGGAGGGAAAAGGCATGACAGCTTGGGTCGGATCCATGGTGTCTGGTGTGGCGCTCATCACCAGTAAGTACTGATCATTTCTCTCTCTTATGTGTGTGTGTGTGTGTGTGTGTGTGTGTGAGAGAGAGAGATAAAGAGAGTCTGCACTGCAGGTTTCTAAATAAAAAGCAGCCTGTACAAACAGTAAGAGTTCAGATGCTGTTATGCAATGCACATTATCACACATGCTTCAACATTTTGAAATAGTACAAGAGAAAAAAGGAAATGGCACAGAAAAGTTACTTATTCAGTTATAAACATAATCCGTGAACATGACTATTTAACTTTGCAAGTAAAACTGTAATGTAAGTTTTACATCTACTGGACTTTGTTAAATTTATGCTATAACCAAGAAAAAAGCAGTTATGGTAACACTTTACAATGTCTTGTTAAAAATGAACTGTGGAATATAAAGCATTAATTGTTCATGGTAATTAATAAAATTAAGTTTGTGTTAAAAACATAGATAACTAATGTTAACAATGGAAACTTTATTGTAAAGTTTTACCACAATAATGTGCCAGATAAAATAATTTCAAGATGTTAGTATCTAATGCAATTGCATTGCAATTTCGTCAAAACAAGTCCTGTTTTTAACTGTTTACCTATTTTTAATAGACAAAAAATACTAAGACAAACCTGTTTCTATGTTCTAAGTGTCCTACATCTAATCTGACATATAACCGAACACACAAAAAAAATACTGCTCTTTTTCCCATAGAATGCTGCTGACTCAGTGTACTGACTCAAAGCCCTCTTCATAAAACAACATGCTGACAGATAGAGAAATTATCTACTTGTTTATATGACCTTCGTGTACTACTCGGTCATTGCTGTCTGCATTGCAGCTGTCATACTGACAAGTCCAGAAGAACATTCACTAAACTTTACTTTAGAGAGTGAAAGGGCAGAAAGAGTTGTGAGTGTTTGGGTTTCGACGGTGTCAGGTTTTGTTTACAGACATAGCTGTATAGTTCATCGTCATGGTAGGAAAAGTCATGACACCACATGCCTGTCAGGGACATGGTTATGTGTGAGCATGAGTAGTGTTTGTGTGTCCTGGTCATGCTGATTCAGAAGAAGAGTGATTTACTAAGTTGTGACTGAGCTGGTCTGTGAAACAAACACACACACATATCTTATTCAGTACTGCCTAGAGGGAGATGTCTATCATGCTCCAATTGATTCCTGATTAGACACACGTGTGAAAGGGCAACAGAGGAGATAGTTGTGCTAATCTGATTATACTGGCTACTTTATAATTCATTGTTTCATTCTGCTTGATGGAGTTCTGGTTGCTTTGGATTGGATGGTTTTGTTTCAGCTGTAGTTTGTCCATCCATACTGATATTGCTGGTCAGTATAAAGCCCTAGTTTTAGTTTTTTAGAAAGGTTTATATCTTTGTAGTGTAGTTCAACATTCAGTTGGCTGGTGTTGGGTAATAGTAAGTGAGTATGAGGGCATTTGGCAGTGATGTTAGGTGATATAATGTTTCCCATACCAGACAGTACAGCCATCAAAATAAAGAAGCTGAAATTATTTAGTCTGGATGGCACAAACACACACAGTGTTTCCACTAGATACTCTCCAGAGTCCAACCATTTTGGCCAATTTTAGGAGCAACCCAATGCTGAGTCATTTGTTATTTCTAATGATAGATAGACAAACACATTCTCTTCACCACTATATATGACAGGGTCTATTTTTGTGTCTGTTAAGACCAAGTTGGAGTGAGCGTCTGTTTAATAGGACAACATGGTTGTTGGTTCTTTAAGGAGACATGGTACCAATAATTTATTGTGTAATAAATCTTAATATTAGACTAGTACAGTATGTATACTTTTAAATTATTTATTATATTATTTTATATTGCCAACATTTGTATAATTCAGGATTTCAGGTTATGCTTATTGCCAAGACAAATAATGTGCATTGCCTGGGCATCGGAGTTCAGCATTGAAAATGGTGAATAATTATAACAGTGCAAGGTAAAAAAAAATAAAATAAAATAAAACACAATGATTCAGATCAATAGAAAAGATTCAAAACAAAAGCAGCAAAAAATTGTACTCAAGTACCTGATGCAAAGATAACTTTAGAGGTTTTTTTTTTTAAATTGTTGGTAGGTTATTAAATTATTTATTTATTTAGTGTATCAATATGATTCCTGTTTCTCTCTTTGTAGGTCCGGTGTGCAGTGCTTGTGTGGATAATTTTGGTGCACGGCCTGTAACTGTCTTCAGCGGTGTGATGGTGGCTGGAGGCCTGATGCTGAGTGCTTTTGCTCCAAGCGTCTCTTTCCTCATCTTCTCCTATGGCATTGTTGTCGGTAAGATAATACAATTATCATTAGCATTAAATGAATATCAGTTTGCTGCATTTTGACGCATTGATACATTTATGTTTTTTTGAACCATTAAAGCTAATGAATATGCCTTGTGTTTATCTTCTCACATCATAGAGAGTGAGAGTAGGTTTATGTCCAGGATTCTCAGTAAGAACGGGAAGTGCTGAACAGTTTTTATAATGTCAGAGTGTGCCAGGGTTGCTATTAATTATGATTATACAACTTTCAGTGACAGTTTACATTTTGAAACCATGGCACCATGACCGTTTACTGTGCAGACCTTTGATCATATACACCACACACCAACAAACCAACTGAACACACAAAAATGTGCTACCCACAAATACAATTGCATGATCAAGTTCAGTGGAGTTACTTGACATACACTAGAGTCATCCTAACAATTTTACTTCCGTTGATGACTCAAACAGAAGTATATAATATATACGTTTTTTAAAAATTTGCACTATTTATTTTGACTCATCAACTTCATACATACTGCACTTAAAGGGATAGTTCGACCAAAATTCAATTCTGTCATCAGTTACTTACCCGCCCATCGTTCCAAACCTATAAGACCTTCATTTATCTTAAGAACACAATTGAAGATATTTTTAATGAAATCCAAGGGCTTTCTGGCCCTGCATAGACAGCAATGCAACTGAAACATTTTATGGCCCAGTAAGAACAGCATTAAAATAGTCCATATGACATCACTGGTTCAATCGTTGATTTGGCCTATAATGTATATTTACATTAAAGTTTTTCGGACTGACATTAAATTTATAGTTAGAGATTTTAAATGTGTGAATAAATTCAAGAATATATCTATGTTTTTGTTTTTAAGGCATTGGCTGCGGACTTGTCTATGCTGCCACATTGACTATAACCTGCCAGTACTTTGACAAGAGGCGTGGCCTAGCACTGGGCATTGTCACAACAGGTGTGGAATAAAATGTTTAATAAAATGTAAAATGATAGCTTGTAGTATTGGTATTTAATTGCATTGAAGAACTATTAAAAGTATTTTTTGAAAATTAAGTGAAAAAAATGTATAAAATAAATGAAATATTTCACTAAAAAACATTTAAAAAATGGTGCAGATAGCAAGAAAAGCACTGCATTTTTTGGGGGTTCTTTAGGTTAATTATGTTCATCGTTCTTAGGTACAAGTATGGGCGGGTTCACTTATGCCACACTCCAGAATGAGCTCATTGAGTTGTTTGGATTGGAGGGCTGCCTGCTTATCATTGGAGCGCTGGCGCTCAACTTGATGGCATGTGCTGGGCCAATGCGACCTTTGAACTTACCTGGTTACTACCTAAAACAGAGAGCTGCTCTACTGCGTACAGAGGAACCAGAAACCCTCTACACCAAACCTACTGCCATTATCATTGACTCTGATCTCAAAACCACACCTAACTCGGCCAATAACACAGCCACCATTAAGCTTTTGATCCCCAAAGAACCCACCGAGCTGCAAGAGAGTGAAGGGGAAAGAAAAGGTGGTATATTTTCCTCTTCTACTGTAGCGCGAGCCATCAAGAAACGAATGCGTCCTTATGGACGTTACCTGTGCGAGACTGTAGAGCTCCTACAAGACCGTGTCTTCATGGCTTTCTGCATCGCCATATTCCTGTTCAGCTTAGGGGCGTTTCCACCTGTGCTCTTCATGGAGGATGTAGCCCAGAGCGAGGGGCTTATCGACGGGATTGCACTAATACCCCTTGTCTCCATCGTTGCAATGACAGCAGGCATCGGTAAGCTGGTCCTGGGCGTCCTGGCAGACATGCAGTGGGTGAACAGCTTGTACCTGTATGCCCTGACGCTAACATGCACAGGAGCAGCTCTGCTTTTTATTCCTGTGTCTAAAAGCTACATAGGTCTGCAAGTTCTGTCGGCCGTGGTTGGATTTTTCTCAGGGAACTGGTCTCTCACATCCTACATCACTACCAAGATCGTGGGCCTTGAACGACTCAGTCAGGCTCACGGAATCCTCATGTGCTTTGGAGGGTTTGGAATCACCCTCGGGCCACCTGTTGTAGGTAAGAAGCAGCTAATGATTTAAAATTGAAGACAAAAACTTGCACAAACAGAAAAGTATCAAGGAAAAATACAGTTTTCGAACACTTTTACTGATGGTGTCTCTGTTTTTCTTTTCTTACAGGTTGGTTCTTTGACTGGACTCAGTCATATGATTTGGCATTCTACTTCAGTGGTACTTGTGTTTTAGTGTCTGGTTTGTTTCTGTTCTTGGCCACTCTGCCTTGCTGGAACAGGACGTCAGAGGAAGGAAACTCTCCTGCAAAAGAGGATGTCAACACTTCTCAAAAGCCCACTCTTGACTGTGACAAAGTAGCCTCTGTGGCTTGAACAATATCTTAAAGGTCTTTAGCTGACCTTGGCCTTTCTTACCTGGTACGGTTTTGCCAGGGGACTTCTCATGGTGCCAAACTTTTTTTGTTCAGTGCGAAAAGGTTTTTTACATGCCTCATGGATACTTGTCATTTTTGATAGGGCATATTCATTTTTCTTAGATGCTTATAAAGACTGCCTCATTTTTGAGGCTTATATAGTGGTTCGCTAATAGTTTATTCAGTAGATTGTTTACTGGACACAGAAGCTGTTTTTTGTAGATCTTGATCACTTGAATTGTGTTAACTTTACTTTCTTAGATGAACGGTCTCCCTGTGTTGCACGTAGATATCACCAACATTTGAATATACATTTCCATTAATGAGAACATTTTTGACCGAAAGCTTTAGAGAATTATATAATTTGTGAATAGGTTTTATTTTAACACTGCTCTTACTATGAAAAAAAAGATTTAAGAAAATCCAAAGATTTCTTTTGGTATTTCTAGGGTAACGCAGACTTGGAATTGCACTTTAATGCACGTAAATAGTAACTGCACATTATCTTTCTATTTTTGTCACTTTTTAACAGTTTTGTCAACATTTTCCTGTGCATTATCCACTTTTATCGTCTGTAAAACCAAAGTGACAGCAAATTTCATTTAACTGGTAGAGGCCTTATTTTGAAATTGACTAGCTTTAGCCACATTTCTTTTTAAGACATACCTCAGCATGTTCTGCATCACTAAAGATTAGTCATTTAGAAATATAAGAATATGTTGATGAAAGAATGAAAAAAAAAAAAAAAAAAGATGCAGAGAGTTTGAATCTGTGACATGCAATGTATTCACATATGTGTGCCTGATAATACAGTCATCCTCCAGTTTTTTCATCAGGCTGGTCCCTGACAACACTGTATCTTTTATTACTGTATATGTGAAGTGCCAGCGTCGTTTTTTCATGTCAGTATATGTTGTAGAATTTATTATGTATAAATGAATGTTAAGAAAAGCCACTAGACTTTTGACCAAAGACTTGCTTTGTGTCGAGTAAACATTTTGACAGGGTGCAAAAATAATATTATATAAACTGTAACACTGTTCCCCTATAGGATGTATCTGTCTTGTTCTTTTATTGCAGTGAGTTTGTTTTATACCGTACTATGTTCATTTTTAAGTGACAATAAAAAGATTTATGACAAACATCTTTGATATCATGAACATCAGTAACCACCTTTTCCTTACACGTGTCTGTTGCTGATATAGCACGATGTCAGATATGGCACTGTTTGATCACTTAATGACAGCTTCCTGGTTCCTTGTTTAGTCTGTAAATCTCATTGACAATTGCATTTTAAGACACACAAACGGTTTGCAATAATCAGTAAAGATCTGTCACAGTAATATCTCTGAATTATGTTTATTTATAGGATTTATTTACTAGTCTTAATATTTACCAGCTGTATTACTGGTGTGTGTGTGTGCTGTCAGCATCAGGAAATTTACCTTGTCATGTTGTTGCAAGATATTAGTATTGGCATGTTCCATTCAGAGCAGTGGAAAATAGCAGGCAGATAGACGGTGTGTGTGTGTGTGTGTGTGTGTGTGTGTGAGAGAGACAGAGAGAGAGAGATGCCCTTATGTATTTTTAATGTGGACTGTCTGGTCGCTCAGTAAACAAACCCTATAAATACTTCCATGCTATTAATACTCTGGCCTCTAATACACCCTCCCATAGCACAGGGCCAAAAACAGAAATTATCATTGCCTACCAATAACACATAAAAGTGTATATACAAACTGATTTAAGTTTGAACAGAAATATAATTTTTAATGTCTGTAATGAAGATTGACAGGAATCCTCCTGATGCAAAGTTCAAAACAATCTATATTATTACAACAGAAAATACATCCTTGATCATATCTGCATACATGTATTTTTATATGCTATTTAAATAAATATAAAAAATAGACATAAAAATAGACTGACCTGACCAATAGCACCCTCTTTAGGATAAATGTATTAATTCAGGAGTGATGCCTAAAAGTTTATAGAAACGCTGAATCTTTTTCAGTAAGCGTGATAAGCAATTTGAAAGTACAGTAAGTACTATTCACTAGCTGAAAAGTACAATCTTGACACAGACTGGGCTTTACTATCCAGTGGAGAGGTATGTTGGTACAGCATCTTGTAAAACAAGAGCTCAACCATTCCCACTGTTCCAATGGTGACCAGAAGAGGGAGGCAGAGTCAATATTGTTGTGATTGAAGATTATACGGTCAGTTGCAGTAATTACTCACCCTCGTGTCGTTCCAAACCCGTAAGTCCTTCGTTCATCTTCGGAACACAAATTAAGATATTTTTAAAGAAACGTTTCTGGAGCTGGGAACATTTCGGTTGTGTTTCTGTCTATGCAGTGCCAGATGGCTTTAAAAATATCTGGTTGGATATAAATAGTTGGATCGACATAAGGTTGAGTAATTACTGACATAATTTTAATTTTGGGGTGAACTAACCCTTTTAGAATTCTATTAAAAATGTGCACTCTACTAAGCATTGCAGGTAATGGTCAGAATTAAGGTGCATCCTTAACCGAGATGAGGAATCAATAAAACAGACTTCCTCACTAATAATGTCGTGCTCAGTTTTTTTTGCACCCTTTTTGACGTTTGAGTGAGTGAAGGAACGTCTCTAGAAAAGAGGATTTTAAAGCATTGACAGGATATCATCACGATGAAGAGGACATGAGGGGCGGGCGACTGGGCATCATCAGATTGACCGGGTAATTAGCCAATCATAGCGATAAGAACATGACAGACAGGCAGCATTACAATATCAACAGAGTAATCAGCCAATTACAGTAATGTATATTAAATATTTTTTTAATAGAATATTTTAAATATTATTTTTAACAATAAAACGACCAATTCAACAATATTAAAATATAAATTTATGTTTTTTTTAATGTTTTTTACTATAAACTGTTTCCAAGCGTTGTCATATAAGGTATTCCGGGTTCAAAAAAGAAATGGTTAATTAGTACTTAGTTGTGTCATCATAAAAATTTAAATATATTGGGTTGCTGTTTTTTTTGCGTTGTATGTATTTCTTTTAATTATTCTATTCTATAGATTGTTTTTAATTTTTAAAAAAAAAATTTAATTGTTTTATGGGTTGTGCTTTGTAAGTGTTAAATGTTAAGTTTAAATGCATCCTTTTAGGGTGACTATAACATTATGTCCAGGGACTATGGATGAAAAATATTGGCTAATTCTAGTATTTCCCAATGTCCCTGTTAACTAAATAAAATAATAAAAATAAAAAATAATTATTATTTACCTGTGTTGTTTTTAAAATGAGTACATTTTCTAATTTTCTAATTTCTCTAAATTGCACTTGGCATATTATGCCCTGTATCAATTTGCTGCCAAGAAAAACATACAGTAAGTACTTTTTAAACTTGCTGATTTAAATGACCTGTGGACAGATAAACATGCACAGACACATTACTGTACTAATATATATATAATATATATATAAAATATATAACTCCAGGCCATTAGATAAAGTGCAAGGAGACAATGTTGTAATAAAAATGTACTATAAATGTAAGTAAATTACAACAGCACTTTTCCTTTCATTTATGTTCTAACGTTCTGACAAAAAGTAAACAGCATCAAAACAATTTTAGATGTAGTGAAGAAATACAGACAAACAGACGCATAAGTGAGAACCTTATAGCATGAGCCAAGTGTACAGTCCCAGGAAAATACATATTAAACTCATCTATCCTCAGTTCTCCCTCTAAATCTCTGCTTTCCCTTTTACAACATTTGGTATCATCCCAATTGCCCATAAAATAGATTTATTGATGTTCCACCCATGGATATGACATTACAACGATACAGAACAACGATACAGTAAACATTTATAATGTTTCACAAAACCTGGAAATATATAACACAAAAATAAGTCACATTCAATTCAGACATTCAAATCTGTTTAGACAAGTTTGGGTAATTATGATGTTGCTGGCTGCCGAATGCATTCACATATTAATGAGAGCATACTTACACATGATCAAAAAAGGTAAGCTTTTATAATGGAATTCTGTCAATCAGAACAGTATATAAATAAAGTATGACTGTATAAGGGAATAAGAGGCTTGTGTTTGAATCAGAAGAGACATTTTCCAGACAATTACAACAATAAAGAAAAATTATTTCAGTTTATTATGTTACAACTATGCATTACTGAATCAAAAATTGGAATAATTTTAAAATGTGGTAGCTACCATTGAGAATGCACTTGTGAAATAAATAAATAAGTAGTAATGGATTGCACCAGAACCCCTTTATCATACAAACATATTACTCATGTCTTTGTGACAGACAGACGAGTTATAAGGCCTGGCATCAGATCACAATCTTAACAGATTAGTTCTGAAAAACTACAAATTTAATAACATATTTCAGACAGTGTATCTTAGAAAATGTCTTGTGATGATTTTATTTGTGTGTGCGTTTGTTTGGAAGGATGAGTCACAAATATAAGCCACAGCAGAATGAAAAAAAAAGCCTCCAGCACAGTTTTGTTTGCCCAGTAGATATAGTCAGTTTTCCCCTTTTTAGGCAGCAGCTTGACAATATAAGCTGACAGGTATATTCCGATTTATTGTGGGTTTTAGCTTGCATTACTAGGGTTAGCATTATGGCTTAGCTAGCTGCAATTTCCAGGCATTTGTACACTGCCTGTACCTCCAAACTTAGCTCTGTGCCTCAAAGAAGAAGAGATAATGTCTAAAATGCAAATGTTGCCTTTGTCTAATTTATTCCTTATAGCGTTCATGGTGTTTGAGTGAAAAAAAAGTACATAGCTGAGAAATCTCCTTCTGATGTATTGTCCATATTCCATAAGATTCCAAAGAGTAAAATAATTTTGTAATCTAAAACTCTACAAGAGACATAATCAGTGTGCATTAAATACTTTGATATTATGACACAGAGGATTCGGTCCTGAGAAATCAGGAGTCACATCCTCCTTTCTGGACCAATCAGAATCGACACTCAGTAGAATAATAAATATGCTTACTTATCCATTGACAATCTAATTTAATTGTCAAAAATATATTTTTAAGATTGGAAATGACTTTTTTGGCCCTTTGAGGAACATTTTGTAATATATTTTGGAGATTTAGACACAATCTTTTCAATGTGATGTTTAAAACATGTATGTAACATTTTTTTGGGGGGGTTAAAAGAGTTTAGGGATGGCATCTGCATGAAAGTGTTGGCACTGGAGTGGAACAATTGATGCTGATATAAGCCAGGGGTCACCAAACTCAGTCTTCAGGGCTGGTGTCCTGCATAGTTTTTCTCCAACCATAATTAAACACACCTGAACCAGCTAATTAAGGCCTTACTATCCACCTTTTTCCTGATGCAAAAATGGGTGCTGCCATTTGTAAATTTTATGGCAGTTTCCGGTCTCATTCATGTCCAGCTAATTTTTGCTGTACAAAACAGTTTATTTTTCTGCTTGATATCCTATTATGTTATTTAATGTATTATCTTAATTAAGAAAAAAAAATTCTAACCTTCTTACGATGGCCGAGAGAGCTCAATGCGCTGCATTTGTTCCATCACTTTTGGTCAGAGCAGAGATGTTGTTGCTGAACTAAAAGGTGAGGGGTTTTTTGTCTTTATTTTAACAACCTGATCAAACGGTCTTTTGCTTTCTATTAGACTAATCTGACGAATTACACACTTAACCGT
>JAUCNO010000279.1:6410017-6433632 GCA_032353835.1 Enteromius viviparus | reverse complement strand
GGGTGCTCTATTGCTGTTGGGATCCTACACACACACACACACACACACACACACACACACACACAGGATTATTGAAAACTGAATGGTCATGAAAGCACAAAATATAGTAAGTCTGTTAAACGTACTTGTTACAGCATGTAATGCCAATCAGTGCACAAGTACAGTTGTAACAGTCCTTCTCCCACTCAGAGTTGAAGTGATGGATTACTCCATCAGAGTCCACACAACCTAAGTAAACCAACACACACAGACAGGATCATAGATAAAACTGTAAATGTAAAATATTGTCATTTATGATAATTGACAATTAAAAAAAACAAAACAAAACAAAACTGGACATTAGATACTGTAGAGCTTACAAAACAGCTGTGGTTTATCTTTGCAAGATAGCATTCAAAGAACATATTGCATATTTTGTTTAGGGGAAATGTATTTCAGAAATAAAAGCTTTGGACAGTTTTGGTTACCTTGCAGATGTTTTGTAATGTCGTCGACAGATGACAAATCCACTTCAGGTTTTTGAATGTAGCACTCGGCACTACATGAGACCACCGTGAAGAGAAGTATACACACTCTCAGTAAACACACCTGAGAAGAGAAAGAGATGTTAAAAATGTCAAGACATGACCCAATAAATATAATAATGATAGATGAAATGCGTGTTAAAAATGAGTGTTCCAGCAAGTCAAATTGTACTTTAAGACTCCCCATTTGATATAAGAGCTGATATCAAAGGCAGTATTTTGCTGTAGCAAATACTTCTAAAACACTGTATTATACATTAAGAATGAAAAGACCTAATGAGCTGTACTGTACCATGTTGTCCAGCAAGATCCAGCTAAAGCAAGTGCAAATCAGAGATCAGTTCAACCAGTAGCCAACTGGACACTCTCACACCTTTTTATACCATATCATTGCTGTGATAAATCAAAAATGACAAGCTTGGGCTATATTAATTAAACAGGAACTGGCTTTACTTATGATGGGAAAGTAAGGTCTTTTATCCAGAGCAATTAATTAATACTCTTAGCCTTTATTTGATCATGTCACTTCATTTTTTATGTGTTGGCATTCAACACAACTGCATAAATATAAAGAGCCTTTTTATTACCTTTGCTCAATCATATTCAAACAATAGACTCACAATATTTTTTTAAAGAATAATAACCTATTTTCCTTTACTATATAAACAAATCTTTTAAAATATCATATATCGTATGCATCCTATATAATTCTAAAAGTGACTATTTAATATTCATAATTTTTTTTAAAGTGATGTTACATAATACATTTTGCATCAGCATCTGCAATATTGCTCATAGGGTTTGGAGCTTGTCAAACTGATTCTTTTTAAGCAAGCCATGAAAGGCAGTGTTAAAGGAAGGAGAAAGGTGAATATGTGTCTACCTGTGTGTTTATTTTATGTAACAATTACTGGAACCAAAATTAAAGTCATTCTGTGTTCTGTTTGCAGTCAGATCAGGTTGAACAGTTAAATCATTTAATCTTTGGTCAAACAGCGCTTTAAATTCTAAGTAATACCTGATATATCACACCTAACTGTATAAACAGAAACTGTAATAACAAACTAATCTTCAACACAGTTGACATACTAAAACACACACATAGATATGTTTAGTCTGTAAACTTTTATTCCAGTTCAAGTATTCTCCACGTACCCCAACCAATAAGACTTTTGTTAGCATCAAGGTACATTTAAATTATACAGCAAAAAAGAAATTATTGCATTCGAAAATGCCTCATACACAAACATACTGTACATACACACAAATTACACTGGTAAATGAAAATACTGTATCTCCCTTGAAAGTCCATGTAAAAGTGCTGAACATGTATAATATGCTGTTCTTGGCAAAAACATTTCACAATACTTATCTATTCCTGGAATCACATAAAAAATGTAATTGATCTATACAATAGTCACTTATTAAAAAGAAATAGTCAAAAACGTGTTAGCAAAACTTAAGCATTATATCTCTGTGGCTGTAAGACTTTAAATATGCACCATTAGGATGTGTCAAGACCAAGAATAGGAAGCATCGTGTATTATTATTTAGAATGGATTTTTATGGATATTAGCAGTTTTCCAAGTAAACATACTGAATGTATCCAAGAGTTTAAAAACGACTTACTTAATGATTAGTGTAACAGTTGAAAGCCAGAGAAAATAATGGATTGGTATAGGTCGATTTGGTGAAATTGTAAGAAGTGTTAGTCAGCAAAACATTATAATAACTAAGCAGTATAAACAGAATTTTCAAGAAAGTGAACAAATGCAATAAATATAAAAATAAATAATTTTCCCTAGACTCCAAAAAAAAAGTCTAAGCTCGACATAAACAGAGATGGCCTATCCTAGAAGCATCCTCATGAAGGCGGGTTTGGAGAGTGGCCAGCCGTATTCGTTTGGAACAGGTCCGGTCACGTTGCATTCAAAGAAAGAAAAGAGAGGAAACCAGATACGAGCTCTGCGGCTGTGCTGATAGGCTTGTGTGTTTGCTAGCGTGTGGTAGTACAGGAACAGTCGGGTGGTGATGTAGAACGCGATAAAGACGTCGATGGAGTAATGTTCATGAGCCGCCAAGATGAAGAAGATTCCAAATAGGTTTAGCACCCAAGACATGGTATGGATGAAGTTCCAGTTACGTGGCGTATCTAAAAATCACATTAAGACATTAATTGCACCGCTAAAATTCAGCTGATAAAATACTAGAAATGCTGGATATGGAGTAACTATCTCCACATCGTTCGTATACTCACATTCAGTGACAAAAAAGTTGAGCATGGTGAGAACAACAGTGTGTCCACTGAACATATAATCCCCACACGTATGAACACCAGTTAAAGACATGCCGAGACCACTCCAGATTTCCAACGCACGCTGCACTTTTGCCCATGCGTCACCATACACCTGCAAAATACAGATATGCACTGTAGAGAGTGATGATAGTCAGGCTTAAATGCAAGAAGGAGATAATGACAAAAATGTCAATATTTCTTATAGTAATATCAAAAGAAATAAAAATAATAATACGATATTGCAACTAATATGAATAATTTATATAAACGTAATACATGATATTTAAATAAAATATCAATATTTGATTCCATATATAGTTACACATTACATACACAATGCTAGAGTGTTCTGGGTGGTTGCTAGCCGATGACATTAGTAGAGAAAGATGACAAGATCATTGTTTCTACATATTGACTGTCAATATACCCTTCAGATCAAATTAAGAGTACATTGTTTGAGTTGGAATTCTTGTGAAGAGCTAAATGTAGGCTGATTGAGAGGAGTACATAAAAAATAAGATAAGATCTCCAACTTGAACTTCTAATACATCAGCAGTATTTTACTCATTATTTCAAAGTACCTCTATTCAGAAAGGATCGTTAAATTGATGAAAAACAAAAGTTATTTTATTATTATTAATTTGTATTAACATTTCGTAATATTTATAGAAATGTGATTTAGTTTAATATGTTGACTATTTCTGATCAAATAAATGCAGCCTCAGTGAGCATGAGAATAAAAATCATAATCTGTTGATTGAAAAAAAAAATTCTGAGATTAATAGTTTTTATTCCGTCTAATTTAATAATATTTCCATGTTTTTTTACACACATTTTTGCTCTTTGCAATCTCCTTATTGTGGGCATTGATAATATTAATATAATATGACATAGTACAACTGATTTTGTTTAAAGAGTCAGAAGATTTGCATGAAATGTAAAAAAATATTGATGGGTACCTACAGTAAAATATGTCTTATATCACTGCCCGCGACAGATGCACCTCCAAGACAAAGAATAAGAAAGATAGATAGTGTGTCTATGTATGTGTGCAGCTGAGCTCACCTTGCCTGAACACTGCAGATGATGACCAGGTACAGACAGTGAAGTAACAAACATTGTGACACAGCGAAGCAAGAACACCGTGCCTGTTAAATTACACAGCCTGCGAAACAAAATAGACCTAAAACACAGAGTCAGACAGAGACAAAAATGAGCAATGCATAACAGTAATAATATACACAGTATACATACTTCACTGTTGTACCACACATTTACAAGGGATTTCTGTAATAATAAAGCATTATCATTAAGTACTAGCAATTTTCTGAAAAGAACTGGATTGTCTTTGAGAATATTATAATTACACAATATTAACAAAATCCAGAGACTACAGCAAACTTTTTAAAATGTTGCATTTTGACTTTGTTTGTGTGTTTACCTGTGTTTGTGCATCAACAACACCAGCATTAATATGGAACCCAACACCACTGCACATGCTTCAGCCATGGTGAAGGCCCAGGGAATTCTGGGAACACTGGCACATAAATAACAAGAGTCATAATTCTTGATTAACATATTTCAAAACCACAAGAAATGATTACTGAGAATTTTTTTTACTTCTAATTTAAACTGAATTGTGAACAAAAACAAGCAAAGTTAGGTTGTGGATTTAATATGCAAATATCTTGCTTTTTTTTTACTAGGAGTAAAACATTTAGAGGTAAATTAATATTTAATGATTATTATTAAAACAAAAAACTTGTATCATTCATTATATATTAAACATATTTATGTAAATAGTTTTTTATATATTCTTCTATGCATTCAATACACTATAATTTTACAAAAGCATTTTAAAATTCACGTTTGTGCAGACATGGTAAGGTCTGAGGTAAATGTAATAGTGCTTTTTTAAATATATGTTCAAATGTCTTAACACTAAAATCTATAATTTTGATGAATACCATGCATTTTTTGGTTATTGCTAAAAAATATACCAGTGTTATCTATGACTGGTTTTGTGGTCCAGGTTTGCATGTAATTTTTTTTCCATTCGTTACCCAACTCTATCTATCAACTCTATCAACTCTGGTGAAGTAATATAGAACACCTGTCCTGAAATATTCCACACCACACATTTCAGATATAACTCACCTGTCTAGAAATATATCTGGAAGTGGCGGGTATGTCCTTATGTCAGGAACCCGTTCATGCACTAGTACCATGACAAATGATGTCACTCCGCACACCATCATGGCGTAAAGTGCACTGAGTGCCGTCTTCCAGTACTCTGGGTCCATCCGAACACAAAACTGTTTACGTTTGCCATTCGAGTAATTATGTTCCCCACCAACTGTAGTGACTGCCCCATTACAGTGTCGGTGGTCTCCTGAGCCTTGCTCTACAAAGCCATTAGAGATTACACGGTCTGTTCCTCCGGTGTGTATGGGAGACAACACACTGACCTCTGACCCTGATTGCGTGAGGGCTGTGTGTTGTCTCTGTAGCCTCCGTACAGCCAGCATCAGTCTCTTGATATCACCCAGCACCTTAAGCTCCAGTGGAGGAGACCGCAGATCAGTCTCTGTAAGACAAAGCAGACTGGCACCATCCAAACGGTGCTTAGAGCACAAGAGATCCACATATTCACGAAACCCCTGGTCTCTGAGCCAGCCAGCGACCTGCTTACTGCTCCAACCCTCCACACCAATGTACCTGGAGCCCGGCATACCTGCAGAAACAAGATTGCACAGGTAAATGCAGAAAGGGATAGTTTACCCCCCCACCAAAAATTTACTTCATTTGTATGAGTTTTCTTGTGTTGAACATAAAAGAAGATATTCTGAAAAAAGCTGGTCCAAATTGACTTCCACAGTATTTCCTTCCCTACTATGTAAGTCAATAGGGACCAAAAATGATTGGTTCTTCAAAATATCTTCAAAATAAATAAACTTACAAATAAAAAAAAAATTATTGGGTGAAATATCCCTTTAAGAAATGTATATATATAAAAAATCTGACTGTGTACTAAAAATAGGATATCTTGCAAGCTTTTGATTTATTTTTTAATTGGAAATGTCATTGTTTAAAAGTGGATTAGTAACAATAGAGTGGTTTAATGAAGTAACAACAAAAAAAGTTAATTAATTAAATATAAAACAGTCATGGTTCTTCTTTTTACATGGAAATTAAAACCGTTCCCCTGCTTTCTTTTCCATTCTGCTGCAATCCATTGAGTTGTTTGTGATGTAAACACCAACAACCAACCTACCTACACAGACTGTCCTTAAAGGGATAGGCCACTGAAAAATTTCATAATTTACCAAGCCCAAGAGTCTTTCCAAACCTGTATGACTTTTGTAGAGGGAGATATTTTGAGAAATGTCTGTATTTTTGTTCCATACAATGGAAGACAATGAACTTCAAAGTGGTTTGACTTTAGTGTTCTTAAAAAATATCTTTTATCTACCACAGAAGAAAGAAAAAAGGTTTGAAACAACATGAGGGTGAGTAAATCATGACTTTTTCATTTTTGGGTGGACAATATCTTTAGGAATCATTAGTGCACTAGTGAGTCAGACAAGGTGGTTTGGAAAATATGTTGTTTTGGATGTCCATAATCCAATCAGCAACAAAAAAGACACTCCCTTTACACACCCCTGGTCTCCTTGAATCACAACCTACAGCTCACCATCTTTTACTTCTCAGTCTTTGACTCCAAAGGTCCTTGCACAATCACTAGTACTTGTATCTGAGTACATTCATGCAATCAACAGTTCTAAATTCTGCTGATTCTGGTGCTTGAGTGCTAAAGTGCAGCATTTCTAACAAACACACATGGGACACTTTCTTATCAGTGGCAGTGTGTAGCCTAAGTTCAAAGAATGTCTGAAATGTGATCAGTGTGCTGAGAAGAATTAGTCTAAATGAGCAAACAAAATTTGACTTGAAGTGACTACCGTTCACAATTAGCATGATCACACTAAACATTAATTTGACTTAAGAGAACTTCCTGATCTTGATCTCTAACTCAAGTTCAAATGTTTACAGTTACACCTGTCATCAGGGCAAAGGACTTGCAATTTTCACACAGACAGGATCTGATAGCACTGATGATTTCTCAAACATGCTGATTTGTGTTACAAGCACAGACCCTTATTAGTGCTCTATGTTAGACCTCCTGGCACAACAGGATATTGAAAATGAGCAAACCTTTCTAGCCACGGTGACAAATGTGCTGTCCAAATGTTTACTGTCTCCCATCTATATTACTGATCAGCTACGATATTTAATGACACAATGTCAAACATGTGACAGTCCTGGAACCAGGATGACTGGAAAAAAATATTCATAACATTCTGTGGAAGCTTCTTAAATCAATAAACCTCAACTTAAACAGCCCCAGTCTATATCAATTACCAAATAAGTTTTCACAAGTATTTGGTGTGGACACTAATACTGTACACACATACAAGAATACTGCCACTCCGTACCAAGAGCAATTATTGATTCAGGGACACTGAGCGGTTAAAACCAAGCATCTGTCCTCTTACACAACACTGCATGAACAAACAGCCTGTTGTTACCAAATCCAAAGGCATTTGGATGAGTTTCATCTGATATACATGCACTGACACAGCAGCGATTCTGGTTCAGTAAAACACAGTTCTCAACGAAGTGAAGAAGTAGGCCTAAATTTCTTTATGAAATTATGAAAAATGCATAAACAATACAATTTGAGCAATAAAGGTATCCAATAAATGAATAGCATGTAAGACACACAGTTTTTTTTTGTTTGAGTTTAATTGATTGGGACAGATAGCAAAAGTAAGGTAGCCAACAAATTATAGAATATAAAGTTTATACCGTATTAAATTTACAGTTTATGTGGGGTATCCTCACTAAACACACAACACAATGTGTCTCTGTATAATTTTATAAAATCTATGTTTGGTTTTAAAATCTCGTTTCTTAGTCCGAACACTAGAGGGTCCAAAAACAAATCGATTGCGCAATACCTCGAACCTTGGTGGCGTCATTAAAGTTATTTCTAGGAATTTAAAATCTTCAAAATTGAAATGCCAACTAACCCTGATTAAAATCGCGGTTGTGTGGCCAGTCAGTGATTTTCGGTCTCTGACCTGTGGTTTCAGTATTCAATGTACCAGAGGAGCGTGAGTCTGTCTTTGATCACAGAAAAGACCAAGGAAGAACCTAAATAACCTAAACGGTTATAAAATGGAAGCTTCATCCAAAAATTAACATAAAAGTGAACTAGTCACCACTGTGTATAGCTGATGGAAATATAATGGTAACGTAACTGAGTTGGTCGGTTCCTGACTCCTTTGTATTCCACGGGGTTAAGAAAATCATACAGGTTTGAAATAGCATTGAGGGGGGTAAATCATAACAGAACTTTTTGGGCGATTTATCTCTGTGAAAAGAATCACAAATAGCCCTTATCGATTAAACCACTAACGTTACTGCTCATTTTGTCTGTCCAAAGGAATTTGAATCAGTAACGTTACACGCTTTCATTCGCATATGACTCGATTGATAGATTCAAATGAACACACAAACAGTAAGCCCTCGAACAGTTTTACAAGAGAGAGATAGAAAGATATAACGTCAGAGAGTAAAAAAACGGACAAATCTGAGTTTAAGTTGCCTGACAGCGTGGAAGAGTGTCTGTTTTAGGGGTGGGAGTTGCTTATCATTTTAGCTATGTGCCTGGCTTACCCTGTTTGTCCGTGTGGTAATTTAAATTATCCAGTTGTATTAAAAATCCTCGCCAAAGAGCTCGAGATCTCAGCCTTGTGATCTCGAGCCACATCAGCCTTCGGTTTCTGAGTCACTGCCATGCTGCCAGTGACGCCCAAAAGCATGTAAACAGGAATGTCGTCATCCTCGACACGCCCCTTGGGTGTGGTTACGGAACCCCAAATATGGAATTGTTTGAGGAAAGAACTTGTTTAAGTGGAGATTCCTGTACCTGAATAATGTACTGGATATTCGCTGAAAGTGTATACTGAGTTTAAAAAAAAATAGTCAAAAACAGTTTTGTTGTGTTCCTATAGACTTATGGAGACCACTAGTGCTTTAACTTTCTGTAAATTCCATGCAATACCATTTGAGATGTAAGCGCACAATCAAATCCATTTATCATTATATTTTATATTTGACTTTAGAACGATATGTCTACGACACGTATCTATCAGGCGATCGCCTACACAGTTGCCGGGGCGGACTTAACCAATAAGCGTAAACGGCCTCTTAATGAAAATCTATAACGTTAATGAAACCTGAAGCTGGCTGCTGCACGACCGCGAGGTGTCCCGATCTTTCCCGCTGCTCACCTCTCTCTGCGTCTGCTCCGTTCAGCGAAAAACTCAGTCATGTTGCTTCTCTAAGGCCCCGTTTACACTAGGTGTGTTTCCGTTTTAAAAAACAAAACTTTACGCTCCTATCCCGGAGTTTTCCAGCCAAAACCGACACTTTTGAAAACGCTGCAGACCATTTTAGTCTGAAAACTCCGGGGAAGGATTAACGTCAATGTAAAAGTTGAGATCCTAAAAGGTTAACGTCAGTTCACCCAAAGATGCTGTCATCATATAGGCTACTTAAACGCGAAGGGCCGGTTTCCCGGATAGGAATTAGATTAGGACATTTAGGACATTTAAGAATTTTTAGAAACATGTCTTACAAAAATGCATGATTTGTGAGCATTTTAAGACCAAACAATGGCAATTATGTATTTTAAGATATCTCAGTGCAAGCCTTTTCCAGTTTTAACATTTATTTTAATCTAGGACTAGTCTTAAACCCTGTTCGGGAACCCCAAATTGTATGACTAAACCTTTATAAATTAATTTGTTCTGCTTTCTTCTTTGAAAATTGTTTTTGAAAAAACGTTTTTGAAGTAAGCCGATTTCTTATGATATTTGTTTTGTTGTAGCCTATTTGTTTTACTGTTTACTTGTCGTCAGCAAGCTTTTTTTAAATTATATTTATTTTTTATTTCTATTATTTTTTGCTGGTATATATTTACATATTTGTCCTAAATTCTATCTGAATGGGAAAAAAAACAAGTAAAAAAAAACACTTTTTATGATGGAACTTGGTTTCTTGATAACCATTCACTGTCATTATAAAGCAAGAAAGAAACATTGAAATATATAAAACTTTAATTGTTTTTGTCTTAAAGAAGAAAGTCATATACACCTACTGTAAAAGGGTAAAATTCAATTTTTTATATTTTACTCCTTTCCAATTCCATATTAGATAACTATTAGCCAATTTGGTAGTGCATATTTCCTACTGTACATTAAAATATTTAGTTTTTATAGCACATAATTCCAAACTGCACTCAACAGCAATGCAAAATAGCAGTATCAGACTCATGTAGTTGTGGAGTTGATGAGTGTGGAGCGCTGTGTTGTGGTCACCACAACAACACTCTAATGGTTTCTCTCTTTCACACGGTTACTCATTGGTCAGGAATCCTCTGGAACAGCAAGTGAGTGATCTGATTAAGTGGTAAGACTTCATACTTCATGTGACCTCAGTTTGGCAAGGTGAGTATTAAATGACATATTTGAACCACTTTTGTTAATAAGAGCTCAGTTCTGCTGTATTTAATCATAGTATTTTGTCAATAAAGCAAATGATCTAACAATCCTATAAATTATGTATTTTAAAACAATCAACATGTTGTATCCTATATTTTGTTTATACACTTGAGTTTAACATAGAATATACCCAATATACCATGTGAAGGAATGTTCCATATAGTCTTTTCAAATTAGGGTTTCTGACAGGATATATGTTTTTCTGACGATTTCTTTTATACAGTGCCATACAGTGTTGGTCTTTAAACACTAGGTTGTGCTGTTGTACTTAGATTGCAGTTGAGTTAGATTTGGTAAAGAATCTCAGTGGGAAAATTAATGGCGAATAGTATCAAACCATTTGTGGTGTGGTGCATGCTGGTTTTAGGCCAATTCCAAAATAATCCTTAACATTTAACATCAGTTTGAGCCTTTTATGTGGATTTGTAGAGATGGTTTGATTGTAGATTACATTGTTTTTTATCTGTGTTAGGTTGGTGTCAGCTGCTTTATCTCTCTTGAACTTTACTGATTAATGTAAATTGCTCTAAATCAGACTTTTGAGGATGACCTAGCAGTAGTTTTTCTGCATGTCTGGCAGTATGTGCTTTTTTTGTCAGGGAAAGCTAATTCAACATTACATCATGAAGCACATCTTTTCAACAAAGAAGTAGAACAGCTGGAGTCAATTTGCATAGAAATATCCTTGTTAAGGTCCCCTGGACTGCTGATGTCAAGGGATGCGGGTTACAGCTGCAAGATAATATATACAATTACACTGCGAGAAAGCATTATTGGTGCGATTATTACCGTATATCACTGCCTTCAAATTGTCTTTGCAATTTGCAATAGCTGTGTGTGCGTGTGCAACAGAAAGAGGGATAGATCAACATTACACATGTTGGATTGGTGAATTTGATATTCTAAACACAGAGCGAGATGTAATAATGTTATTATGTGTGTGTTTTCTGTTTCTGCTCTGAGTGTCTGAAATGAGATCTCTTAGTTCTGTCTTAGTTATGCAACTCTGCATTCCTCCTCCATAGTCAAATGGAAACACTAATGTGTGTGTGGATATATGTAGGGCAGCACAAAGTCCTCCTCAGGGTTATTAGAAAGAAAGAGGACGAAAATGAGTTCTGTTGTTTTTACGGTGCTCTGCATATTTGTGCTGAAATATCATTGCAAGTTTTGAGTTACCCACAATTTCAAAACATGCTTTATATGTTTGATGCAACCAATTAAAAGTACAATCAAATTAATTGCATGAAATGCAACTTAATTGAGTGCCTCAGTCTTTATGTCAGAACCCAGAAGATTAATCTGCCATGGGTTCCCTTGAGATTTTCATATGGTTGTTCAAGGGGTAAACATAATTTGTGCCGGTCTACAGTCTAATGTTTTGGTGCACAGTGTATATTATGCACACCTGTACTGAAAATGTAAAACGTGAAGCAGTAATTTAATAAAAAGCATATGTTTCTAACTAACTATATAAGAATGTTTACTCATGAATTGAAAAACCCCATTACAAAAACCCATGGGGAAATCTTGAGAGAACCCAAATTAGTTTTCTGGGGTTTAATGTCATGGCTGTGGCACTCTATTAATATTACTTTTTTGTTTTTCTGAAAAAGCCCAGAAGAGGATAATTAACAGACTTTTTAGTAAGCATTGAACATACATTATAAGTGGCTTAAAAGAACATATTGTTTTTTTTTAAACATATTCCTCCCACTGGCAGCAATTCAGTTGGTTCAGCCATACATGAAGTCTGCGATGTTAATTGTTGGTCTGTGTGTGAGACAAACTGACATCATTGGCCATTGCATCATGTTTTACTGTTCTTTTGGCGTGTCAAACTAAAAGTACCATAATTAAACCACGAAAAGACACATATAAACAGTATAAATCCACTAAGTACACAAATTACTGTATTTTTCCTGAGTTTGGGCTATAGTCAGAGCCTAATCAATCATTTCATTTTTCATGTCAAACCAAGCATTTGTAACATATTTCTGTACTTGACTAAGTGTAATTTAGTGTGCAGTACAGAACATGCAGCTATAATGTAATATTTACAATGTAAGAAACTACATTGTGCATTGTTCATGAGTTCAGCTGCATGCCTGCAGAAAAACAAACTGCAGAAATAAGCAACAGTGACATGCAGTCCTTGTAAAATATGATATCGGGGTCAGAAAGAAACTGAGAGAGTAATTGGGAGAAAGGAGAGCCAGAGAAAGAGAGAAAGGGATTCTGTGATATTTTCTTTTTCAGAAAAAGCAGTTCAGAGGGAGGCTGTTGACGTGGCAGAGAGGAAGTGGCTTCAGTGTGATGGGGGGAATGAGGAGTGAGCAGGGGGGAGCCATAGGAGAGAAGAAAAGAGAAAAAATTAAGAGCAAAACAAAGAGAAAAAGGCACTTTAAAAACCGAATGAAACATCCCTTTATCAGGACACTGTGAAAATGAAAAGCTCTGCAATAACAAGCTCTGCATGTGTGCAACTTGAGGACTGGAAAAAAATACTCCAAATAACGGCATCTGCAAAAATGTGTTGGGTTAAAAATGTATTAAGATGAGGACTTAATCTTGGCACAATTTTTTTATATATAAATATTATATATAAAAGTTAGATGAAAGTTATGAGACAATTCTCTCTCTCATATAATATAGTTTTTGTGGCTATATACTTAAAACAATGTGTATATGTTTGTTCTGGTGAAATTTTTCTTCTGTATTGTTGTTGTGATTTGTATCAAACAGTCTCAATCTGTCATGATGATGTACTTTGAAGTGCTGGTAGACACTCTATTACATTATTCTAATTTTCCATTGTTGGTCATTTAAAAGTGTACTGTAACAATTTTGTAAATAAGCATATATATATATATATATATATATATATATATATGTGTGTGTGTGTGTGTGTGACCCTGGACAACAAAACCTGTCGTAAGGGTTCATTTTCCGAAATTAACATTTATACATGATCTGAAAGCTGAATAAATAAGCCTCCCATTGATGTATGATTGGAAAGATAGGACAATATTCGCCTGAGATGCAACTCTATGAAAATCTATTCTGAGGGTACAGAAAAATCTAAATGCTGAGAAAATCACCTTTAAACTTGTCCAAATGAAGATCTTATCAATGCATATTACTAATCAAAAATTAGGTTTTAATATATTTTAGGTAAGAAATTGACATTGAACGTGATCTTTACTTAAGATTTTTGGCAAAAAAGAAAAACCAATAATTTTGACCCATACTATGTATTTTTGGCTATTGCTACAAATATACCCCAGCGACTTAAGACTGATTTGGTGGTCCAGGGTCACATATATATATATGGATAGTTTATTTGCAACGACAAGTTATTATTTATTATTAATGTATTTATTATTAAGTATTGTCTTATTTTGTCATGTTTTTATGGTTAGTTGTATTTGTTTGTTATTTTTTAACCTAAAAAAACAACAACTGCAGTTTGATTGAGATTAACTTAAATGAATAAGCATACTTTTTAAAAATTGTTAAAGTTATAAACTATTCATATATATATATATATATAATTTTTTTTTTACCATAGTATTTTTCTCTCTGAAAACAGGGCATCAGTGTTTCATGTGACTGCTGTTTTTGTTTGGAGCAGCAGGATGTGTTTCAGAGAATGTGAAGAAACTTGGGGAGAATACGAGTATGTGCTGAGTCTGTAAGTATACTCTATTTTCATAGGCCATATGTTTCTGTTTAAACTGTTTTAAAGGGGTGGAGCATCGTTTGATTGGCAACTCTTTCCCCTTTCTCCATTGCCCGCCCCTTGAGCCCATAGCTCTTGGTTTATTTTCCTCATCTCGTCTTTCACTCCTTTCGTCAGCTACCCCTTTTCCTTTTCTCTCTATCTTTCTTTCCCCCTTTGCTCCATTTCTCTATTCAGTCAGGCCTGTGTCCTGCTGCAGAAGGGATCTGAGGCTCTTAGAGGAGACGCCAGAGCCCACATGAGTCTTGTCGTTGGTTGGACCCCTGGGCCCAGGGCCGGTAGGATGTGCTTCAGGTTGAACTGTGCTTGCTCAGAAACTTTTACCTTGGAACTTTAAGGCGGGATAAGACTGGATAAAAGTAGGATTTGTTGTACCTGAGCCTTTTTGCTTGTTGAGACATTAGCTCCACAGATCTGAGCCTCTTTGAGCCAGTGTTCTTGTTGATTCTTGGATGAGCCGTTGATCTGGTACTACGTGCTGATTGGCTGGGGCTGTGTTGGTGTTGGTGAATGGCGCGGCGCAATTCAGGTGGACGAGGGCGTGGAGGCAGCTGGCTCACGGCCTGTTTTTTTCCATCATCCTCAGGGAGAGAACGTGGAGAAGCCCTGGGTGCAGAGGACTGTATGTGTGTATATGTGGTGACGGCAGACTACCAGCGTCAAGAGAATACAGAAATCAGCCTGAAAGCAGGAGAGAGAGTCGATGTGATTGAAAAGAGTGAGAGTGGTGAGTGACACACATCCATACACACACAAAATAGTCTTGTATGTACAGTGGGCTCCACAAGTCAGACAAAACTGGTGAACATGCTTGATTATACAAATTACAGTATACAAATTATATATATATACAAACTATAATTATAAGCATCACAATTTAAGATTTTTTGCCAAATTGAAAAAATCGACATAAATTTCAGAAAGTTCTCCAGCATGCTTTAAGATGGTCCAAAGAGCGTCTTGTCCTTCTGTCCTTCTGTTTGAACGAAGAGTCACATGACCAATGTCACAGATTTACCTATTTGATTATTATCTTCAGTTTTCTATATTAAATTATAATATTTATAAATGTACATTTACAAAATACTAACTGCTGAATTAGATTTTGGGCACCAGATTTTCATTGGTCACGCACGTTTAAATGTCCAGCAAAACTAACATAGACACCAAAAATAAATAAATACATAAATTAATATGTCTTTTTTATTCCAGTTTTAATAAAAGCTTCAAACCTCAGAAACGAAACATAACTCAAAATCCTTTGATTTGAAAACTCTTAACATTTAACAATGGAGTAACTCTAAAATCTGTCAGCTGTTTAAAAAAAACAAAAAACCTTAAACCAGTCTAAGGCTTAAGCTGATTTAATAGTTTAAGCTTGTGTTTAGCTTGTAACTTGGTTTAGATGGTCTCTTAGTTGGATCAGTTGAAAAGTTCACCACATCCCTCTGAGACCATCAAAACACACCAGTCTAACTATGTTGATCTATGTTAACCAACCTGGCTTTTCAATGTGTTTTTTTTTCCTGAGAGTGGTAATCCCTTTTTACAACAAATTAATTAAAAATATATCCTTGAATGTGCACATAAAATAAAACATTAAAACTGTGATAAGGATGTAATGCAATTTAAACGACTTCAACATGACTTAAACATGACTTCATCAGGATTTGGTGTCAATGCATTACGTGACCTTCTGGTAAATCTCTTTCCTGGCAGCTGTGCTTATTTTTCTGATGTTACAGTTGTTATTATTTTTATGACCTCTTTGGAAGCTAAATGAGTGAATGATGATATATAGCTACCACAAAATAAAAACATTTAATCAGAAAATTCTTTTTTTTGATTCTTTGAAATTTGCAAATAAAATTGGAAAATGCAAGGACTGATAATTAAATAATCAGTTCTGAGAAAATCAATGACATTGAGTCATTTTTAGCAGTAGAAGAGGTTGTGTGTGTGTGTGTGTGTGTGTGTGTGTGTGTGGAAAAAGTCTAGCACAGCCAGAGACTCGTATTTGAGTAAAGGTCTTTAGACCATCTTAATGGATCCTCCAGAATCTTTCCTCAGCAGAAAAAGTGTGTTCATAAGTGTATGTGTACTTGTTTGTGTGTCTGTGTGAGTGTATGTTACTGAACTCTTTATGTTAAAGTCATTATGTGTTAATATGCCAAGACAACTTTCCTAACTATCTCTCTTCTATGAACTCTTCTTTTTTTCTCTACCTCATCACTGACTATCTAATATCTTTTTTTATCATGTCTCTTTTTAGATTAGAATGTTCTGAATCTGTCCTTTAACAGACACTCAAACAGATGAAGATGCATGTTGTATATGCTAAAAAAAGACTGCAGGTACCTGATGTTCTGCACATGCATGAGTCAGTCTGTCCATTTATTTAGCTTAAGGTATTTATTTACAGCGCATAATAAACTGGGGATCTGGCGACCTACTAGTGTGTTTGTTTGCTTTAATGAGCGACTCTCACTGTGAGCACTAACTCATGGCAGGTGTGTGCAACCAGTGACAACGTGCTTATGCTCAGCATAAACAGTTTTATGGTTATTAACATTAGGCTATTTGAAAACAATAGTAAAGTATATTGTTAAAAGGGGTTCAATATGCAATGGAAATGTTAATTGATATTTTAATGTTTTAATTAATGTAGTCAGGATTTTTTTTTTTTTAAGAATTAATTTTTTTATTCAGCAAGTATGCATTACGTTGATTAAAATTAGCATTAATCCAATATTATCAAATATTTTACACTTTAAAGCCCAGGGCATGCATTCGTATTTACACACTATGTAATGGGGTCTTGCTCCACCTTTTTATCCACCAAGGGGTTCTTTGTCTGTAAATGGTTGCATTGCATAAATCACAGATGCTTTTTGCCATATCCTTTATCCTTAAAAATAGCATTTAATTATCAGATTTTTGTTTATTCTGATGTGTTCAGGACTAGTTAAACTATTAAGACAGAAGGGAAGTGACCCAATTCAAATGAACAGCTGGAATCAGTTACATCAGTGGTATGTGCTCACAGACTCTCTCTCTCTTTCTCTTCAGGGTGGTGGTTTGTAAGAACAGCTGAAGAACAAGGCTGGGTTCCTGCAACATACCTTGTTTCTCTCACAGGACGCAGAGACAACCACAAAGCACCGAACAGAGAGAGTAAGACAAAGATACACTGCTAAACTAACCATTTAATCACCCATGCTGCCGCTAAACTGAATCAAGAACCATTGAACAAACAAGGCACATCTTTCTCAACAGAGATCAGAACGTCTGGCTTGTGTAAAGCACACTGAGTGGCCAAATGTCCTGTTTTTCTTTGTCTTGCACAACCCTTAACTCCTAGCATTTTCCATTGTTTTGCTTTAAGAGATTTATGCATGAAAACTGTTGGTGAGTTCTGTTACGGACGCAAGTTCATGCCATGTCAGCACATAGAGTCTTGCATGGATGAAAACCATACAGGCATCACATCATAGCCAAGGGACCCCCTCACTCTACAAACACACACACACACACACACATGGTTCTTGGAGCATTTAACAGCCTGGGAGTGGAAATTCCAGCAAAGATGTCAGATTTTCCATCTCCTGGTCCAGAAGGCTTTTACTGTACAACTAGGTCCAACACACACTGACCCATATTACAGAGAGTATGTGACTTGTGGTGGAGAGATTCTGCAATGTCTGCATGTTTCGTTTGGGTTTTCCACTTCTACACCGAAATAGCAAACAATCTAAACACACAAGCATTACTTAAAGTGGCCCAAAAAGTACTGGGACATAAGGCACATTTAAATGTATGAACGTCAATATCAAATGGTGTGGCATGTATTTTAAAAGAAACACTTTTTAGCAAAACATTTCACTAAAATAAATTGTTTTACTGTTAAATGATAAAAATGAAAGTACAAAAGATTGTATACCACCTCTGGTTGTCAGATGCATGTAATGAATAAATGCAATATCTCAGAAAATAATTCTGTTACATATATATATATATATATATATATATATATATATATCTTTTTTTTTTTTAAAGTGACAATAAGTGCAAATAATATTTGGAGGGTACTGTACGTGTGCACATGCATAACAGCTACACATGCAGATTTACAATATTAGTTGTTTTTCTTTATGCATTGCATTTGTATGTCTATGTAGATTGTATCTTGTAGCGTGACAGTGTACATTGTGCTCTCTCTTTTTTGTTTGTTTGTAGCAGAGAGGTATATTACTGTTCAGTCCTTCAGCAGTTCGAGTCAGGATGAGCTGGGCTTTGAGAGCGGCGTTATTGTTGAGGTCATCCAGAGGAATCTGGAGGGCTGGTGGTTCATACGGTATATCTCTTCTTCCACATGTTTGTTCTTCTCTTTAAACTACTTCAGTGTTATTGATAACAAACAAACACCCATAACCTTACACTCTCACTAAATCCGTACAAAGCTGCTACCCCAATGCCTACAAACTGAAAGCTAAATCTTTGTACTTTTTTTTTAAACCCCTAAATGGTACATATATTAGTGTATGACAGTGTATGTATTAGCAGATGGGGTTATTGCAGTTTTGAAAATGTCACTAGTTTGTCAATTTGATTTCTTATTTTGGTTTTTGTTTTTTTAAATATTTTATATATATATATATATATATGAATAAATATTTTAGTAGTAAAAAGTATATGAAAGAGTCTCTCAGGCATATCAACTGTATTAATTTGCTTAAAAAATTATTACTAATTATTATTAATTATTTTTTGGTAAATACATTTGACACTTTTCAGCAGTTTAAAGCATATTTGCTGAATAAAAAAATTTATTTCTTTCAAAAATGAAAAAGTCTTACTAATTATGGGCTTATGAATGGTGTTGTATAGTTATACAGTTTTATTGTATAAAAAAGCCCTTGGTTGGTGGTATGTGTTGGGAGTATGTGAATTATCTCTCTCTGTTCTTCTCTCAGTTATGGTGGTAAGGAGGGATGGGCTCCAGCTGCCTACCTGAGGAAAATGCAAGATGGTGTCATGGCCGGTAACCAGGCAACAGAGTCAAATAAACCAGATGTGCAGGGTCAGGTGGAAATCATCGGAAACCTTATGGAGATCAGCAACCTCTTAAACAAGAAACCCGCCAGCGAACGACACTCACACACACAAACTGACAACAATGCACACCGAAACAGCACCACAAACACATACAGGCACTCACAGACTGACACATACACACAGTATAATGGTGATACGGAGCACAGTGATGCTTACAGTAATAATGCACACAGTGATAGAAACAACAGCAGCAGCAGCATTAGCACAGCAGCTATTGGAGTTAGTTTAGAGAGAGACTCTGATGATCAGGTCACCCAGCACACGGACACGAGTGTGCGACTGTCTGTCTCAGACAGCAGTGTATCTGTGTCAGTGTCGGATGCTTGTGTAACTGCATCGGTTTCTGAAGCAAATGTGACTTCATCATCATCTGCAATAAAGACCAAAACGGTCCCTCCATCTCCTGCCATTGCTCGAGTCGCACCTCAGAGATTCCACAGCGTTGAGACCAGTGAGTTTCTATCTTTTTCATTAATTAATTTTCACTATTTTTCTGTTTTTGTGCTTTTATTTTTTACATTTTCTTTCTTTTTATTTCCCTTTCTTTGTTTTTCCTTTATATATATATATATATATATATATATATACATACATATATATATATATATTTCCTCTTTCTTCCTGTTTTTCTCCTTTTATCTCTTTTCTCTCTTTTTTTTAAATGTATATTCTGTTTTTCCATCATGTTATGTGTTGGAACAGTACACATAAAAATGTTAATTCTGTCATTAATTACTCAGTCTCATGTTATTTCAAACCCGTAAGTCCTTCGTTCATCTTCAGAACTCAAATGACTATATTTGTGATGAAATCCATAAGCTTTTTCTGCACAGACAGCACCACAACTGAATTGTTCCCAGGCCCAGAAAGAAAGTAAGGATAGTCCATGTGAAATCCATGGTTCAACCATAATTTTATGAAGCTTTGAGAATACTTTTTATGTGTAAAGAAAACAAAAAATGACTTTATTCAACAATTCTTGTCTTCTGTGTCACTGTCCTCCGCCATTATTGAGACATTACCATGACACAGGGTCATAAAGCTGTTGAATTCCATCAAAAATACCTTAATTTGCGTTCTGCAGAAAAAGGTCTTAGAGGTTTGCAACAACATGAGGATAAATAATTAAGGACATGAATTAATGATTTTTTTTGTTTTGTTGGGGTGAACTAACCTTTTAAAGATTACAAACACATTTTGATGTTTGATTTGTTTTTCTTAGGATCACCATCAAACAGTCAAAAACCGCCTCCCCGTCGAGAAAACAGCCTGGTCAGTGTGTGTGTTCTCATTTTCCTGTTCTCGGTTTCTTTTTCCCCTTTCTCTTCATTGCACATACACACATGCACGCACAAATAGGTCATTTTGTGGTTTTATAATATGCTGAACAGCATATTCTTCTCTTCCCGTTCAGGGATTTCAGTTACCGCAACCCCCAGATCCCCCTACTGTTGAAGCAGAGTATTACACAATCGCTGAGTTCAGGTCCTGCTTGACAGATGGGATCAGTTTCAGTGGAGGACAGAAAGCTGAGGTAAGACACTGTTCAGTTGCATGGTTTTGTTTTGTGGATTTAAATATATATATATATATATATATATATATAAACACGTGCTGTTATTCAGCAAGGACACACTAAATTGATCAAAATTTACAATACAATAGTTTTCTATTTCCAATATACGCTGTTTTTTTAAACTATCAGTTTATTAAAGAATCCTGTACAAATATTTATTACAGTATCCAAAAATATAACCAACCAACTGTAGTATTGATAATTAGTAATGTTTATTGAGCACCAAATCAGCATGTTAAAATTACTTCTGAAAGATTGCATGATAATAAAAATTAAGTAATGCCTATTATAAATGTAGCATTGCTTTTACGGGGATTACATTTTATTAAAATTTTTAATTTTGAAATAATTTCAAATTAAAAAATAGTTATGTTAAACTGTAATAACATTTCTCAATATTACTGTTTTTACTGTATTTTTTCTATAAATGTAGCCTTGGTGAGCATAAGAGAATCTTTTTTGAAAACATGTTTTCTTAAAATATTTTTTAAAAAGCTACTGCAAATTATGATGATTTATCGTACCACGGCACCCTTCCCCCAACTGACCCCCTGGGCGTCGCAGCATTGGCTGCCCACTGCTCAGGGTGTGTGTGCACTTGGATGGGTTAAATGCAGAGCACAAATACCAAGTATGGGTCACCATCACAAGTCACTTCACTTAAAAAAAAACCTTTGTTGGTCAGACCTTCTATACAGACACTGATCTAAAAGTGCAGCAACTCAACCCAATCTTCCCTATTATCTAAAAATAACATTAAGTATTTCTACAGATGGTCTGGAAACTTTGTATGTTTACAGGTCATTGATAAAAACTCCGGAGGCTGGTGGTACGTCCAGATTGGAGAGAAGGAGGGTTGGGCCCCGTGTTCTTACATCGACAAACGCAAGAAACCCACCTTGAACCGGCAAACCAGTACACTGACCCGGCCCAAGGTCCCACCTCCTGCTCCACCAATCAAAAAGCAGAACTCGCTGCCTTGTGTTGAGTCTGAGGCCATGACCCCAATGAGTCAACGAGTGTATGAGGAACCAGAATATGATGTTCCAACAGTGGGCCTTGAATTCGATCCCGAGCAGGAGTTTTTTCCAGGAGATGCGCCGACTAAAGCCCCGCCTCCTTTATGTCAGCGTGCCGTTTCTTTTACATTGGGTGAAGGAGATGAAGAGGATGATGAGGGGGTGTATGCTAATGGTGGTTTCAGAGCAATACCACAGTGGAAGGATAGTCACTATGACACATACTCGTCTTCTTCGGTCCACCGGGCATCTATGTGGGATCCACCGGAATATGACGCCCCAACAATCGAGCCAAACATTGAGACCACTACCACGCTCTACGCACACTCAAAGCAATCTAAACTCAAACAGCAGGCTGATGAGTTGAAATTTAAACCGTCTGTACGTCCAAAACCCGCAAACCAAGACTGTAGTTCGCTCAGAAGACCCCAAGAGCAACCTTGCCAGATGCAATTGAGGACCTCTCGCACTTCTGAGGACTCTGAAAACGGCGGGTCAGATAATTTCCAGATCTTTAGTGATCCACCTTCTTTCTTTTACCGAACTACTGTGGCGTATCAGCGGCAAGAGCCGTGTGAACTCAGCTTTCCCACAGGAGTGCAGGTGGAGGTTTTAGAGAAGCAGGAGAGTGGCTGGTGGTTTGTCCGCTGGGGCAATGAAGAGGGCTGGGCGCCCACTTATTACCTACAGCCAATCAAAAGCTCAGAAACAAGCGGTAAAGAAGCCAAAACTACAGAGAAGTTAAATTCCGAGACGTCTTGGTCTGCTTCTCCTGAGTTGGAGATTTCAGTGCAGGGAGATGTTGGAAAGATGGGTAAATGCGTAAGTTTGGAGAAGAACGAGCAGCGTGTTAACCAAAGCCTGAAGAGCGGACACGGATCTAACCAGCAGAACTGCCGGGTCGGCGTGAAGCAGCTCGCCGTCAGACCTCAGAACGTCCTCAAAGATAACACTAATACACACACAACTCCTGCAGGACGGAGGAACGATGCACTGCCTAGTCTTAGCTACAATGACCAAACCACCTCTTCCTGTGCAGGTAATACCGAGAGCATGAGTCGTAAGGTACCAGTGTCAATGGTCAAACCTAAACCTCATCTGATCCACAACAACCTGCGCGAGGAGTACATTTCTATTGCTGACTATCACGGCGATGCTGAGACCATGAGCTTCCCTGCTGGCACGAGGCTAGAGGTCCTGGAGAGAAACCATAATGGATGGTGGTACTGCCGTGTGCTTGACACAGCTAAAACACGAAAAGGATGGGTGCCCTCCAACTTCCTGGAGAGGAGGAGCTAGTGGGTTACCAGATTTAATTCCCAGCCTTAAGTGTCGTACATCTCCACTGTGACCCCAATGGAACTGTTTCCCCTTTTTAATTCATAAGACACATTGCTGTCTCTGTTCACAATATCAAAGGGAACACAAGTGGATTCTCCTGTTGACTGACAACCTGTTTATAAGCTGTATACTCCTGCTTGCGCTGGATGATGTGATGTTATTGTCACTGAACAGGCTTTTAGTTATAGCTCAGCTGGTCTTAATGTGATGCAGAAGATTTTGATTAAAATGTGTCTGTTTTTTTTTGTTTTCCAAATAAATATCAGGGTCTGTTTACAGACTAAATGCACTTTCAAATATCTATCTATCTATCTATCTATCTATCTATCTATCTATCTATCTATCTATCTATCTATCTATCTATCTATCTA
>JAUCNO010000279.1:6381225-6393723 GCA_032353835.1 Enteromius viviparus | reverse complement strand
AGGAATGGGATGGCACTTCAGTTCATAGAATGAGTAAAGGCAGGTGAGCGAATACTTTTGGTAATATAGTGTATCTTCTACTAAAAAACAAACTGTTTTACAGAATCATGCTATAATATCATAATACATGCACACAGGCAAACAGAAATGAACAAACATAACATGCCAAGGGAGTGCAAAACTAAAAACAAACAGATATCTTGAGGAAAAATAACCATGAAAATGCATATTCCCTCTTCCCCTAACTGGCTGGCCAACTGGTGTTTTAAAACCTTGCTTTCACACCAAAACAGCTGTCAGTAATTGGCAGCGGTGAAGACAGAAGCTCTCTCATTGGTGGAGGTGGCAGAGTGTGGCCAGGCCAATTAGAGAGTTATCAGTTCCTTCATTGCCCATTGGACACACTCCCAGCTTCTATCTAGGGGGATAGAGATCAGTAAAAACATGCAACAAATGGTTCAGAATAGTACAAAGCTGTCACTGGGATACTTCAAAACCTAAAAAGTACATTTTGTACCTTATTTGCACGTGAATAGTATTTTAAACCTACATATTACTACTTTATGGTTACATAAGTGTAAATATTAGCTTTTAAATAGGTGCCATCTCACTTTTTCTGTTTTTGCACATTTGTTTTATGCAAATATATGCTCAGAATGACATTTGTCAAAATATGCAGAATATAACAAGAGCACATAATCAAACGTTTATTATTATTTTTTACTACTATTTATTTTTATACTAGCTTTCTGCTGTATAAAAATTAATTTGTATGTACTCTTTGTTACATCAATGCATAATGCAAGTTGTTTAATATATAATTTACAATGTTTATAGCCACTAAGTGCCAAATATCCAATTAAATACCCCAGAAGAGATTACCATCTCTGGATATTTATTCTTTATAGACATATTTTATGCACACTCTAAAGGCATACACAATGGCTTTTTTTTTTTATATCTGACTTGCAAAACAATGTTTTCTCCAGTGCTAAAACGACAGAACTGTTTTACATGCATCAAAAATTAAAAACATGTAAAATCTCGCTGAAACACCCAGACAGTCTGCAGCATGCTGATCATATGAGTGACAGCAGGTAAAGGTCATCTGTGTCTGAACATCGGAGAAAATGCATCTGAGACTTTATATCTGTAATTTGCAGAAATAACATGACACAGCTGTGACAAAACTGTATGTTTACTGACACAATTCAAATCCTTCAAACAACCGGTTGAGGTAAAACCTTAGAATAGGGAATACTTATGTGCTATTAACTATGCCTTTTCCCTAAATAAAATACAATTTTGCTGCTTATTAATAATTAGCAGGTAGTTGTTAAGTTTAGGTATTGGGTAGGAAGAAGGTCATGTAGAATGGTAATAAGCAACTAAACAACTTATGCAAATAAGAGACACCAAAATAAAGTGTTACCCTGGTTCACTGACTAAACGACTTATTGATGTCGGTCATATGGTATATAGAGTACACTACTGTTCATAAAATGTAATCATTTAAATATGATGAAGTCTCTACTATTATATTTTGGTTAAATTGAATGCATCTTTTCTAATAAATAAATAAATAAATAAATAAATGAATAAATAAAATAATATATTTTTTATGACCATACAAAATAATTGTTTACCCCAAAAAGTATTTATTTTTTCTCCAGTTCATTTAATTAAGCTATTCCTTTAATGTCGGACATAAATGATAACAGACCTATTTAAAATATACTGATAAACTAAATAAATAAAGAACTTCTTTAAGCATAACTTTTTATTTGTCTCATATTTGATGTTTGCATTGATTCTCTTACTCTCCTGTTTAAAAAAAAAACGCTTTAAACAATTTTTATTGCATAAAATAAAAAGGGTATTTGACATGTCTCTGTACTTTTTTTTTCATGTCTTACTTAAATATATTTAACTAAAAATAAAAATGTTATTGTACTAAAAAGAAATTGTGATTTCTCATTCAATGACCCCTTTACTGCAGTACTGTGTGTGTTCTCTTATTAGCATATGTTCAATGCTTTAATCTCTCCAAAGTAGTTTAGGCACCTAAAGAATGTCATGTCTTGTTTATGTGCACGAGTGATTTTTAGTGGTGTGGTGTCAGAGCTTGAACTGTTTCTGGCAGGTGACGTACCCTTTAGGGATTCCTCCTGAAGAGCGCGTTTGATGTCGTGGTGTATGAAATGTTGGCATTTTACCTGTAAGCCTTTTCTTACCCTGTCTTTAAAGTTTCAAGGTAAAAGAACCTTAAGTACAAAAGACAGAAAGACTAAGAGAGAGAGCTGTCAGAGAGATACGAGATAAACTACAATCAATCACAACCACTAACCATCTTGTCCGTACAGCCAAGGTTGGCTCATAAAATACAGGTTTTCATAGCCGCGGACATCGAACGACTGTGATTCCTTTACATTTTGTTCTCCATAAAACTGAAATTTTACTGGTGCATTTATGCATTAGGACATCAGTCTTTTATTTACACTCTTCACTTCAAGGCATCGTCAAAAAACTGGCAGGAAATTTGGGTCGATATAAAGCAGCGCAACTTTAAGGGCTTTAAGTGTTGAGTTCACACACACACACACACACACACACACATCTCCAGCTTATCTGAAAACACAGAGCAGAGAAATGTTCCATTAGGAAAAATAAACATGTCAGATTTGTACATGAGTCAACACTTACAACGAAATAATATTAAAAAAAGTTGTCAAGGCTGTTGGAAATAATGTGTGTGTGTGTATGTGTGTGTGTGTGTGTGTAAGATTATCTCTGTCAGTTCTTTTATCTCAAAACCCACAATGCTTCTCTAAACGGAGTTTACAGAACAGACAGGTCTGATCCGAGTAAAGGCATGACGGAAAATTCCTGCAAAACTCTTTTAATATGGGATAAATCTCTCATTCTACATGACATAAAACCTTTTTGTCATCTTTTTCTGTTCCTTTATTTTTGCTCTCTCTTTCTCTCTCTCCTCTACTCTCTCTCATAAGCGAAGGAGGACGGGTGTGAATTTAGATTTTCTTGTTAAGATCGGCTTGTTTGCGGCTCAGTGATTTCACTGGTGGAGGAAATGAGAATGAGCTCGACTGAGAGATGACAGGACAGACATGGGCATAAACACAGACACCAAACAAGGAAAAACAAGAAGGCGAGAAACAATTATGCACAGTGAGCGATCCGGCGGGGAGCCGTCAGGACGGACAGACGGACCGACAAGCAGGCAGGTGAAATGCACAGTTTAAGAAAGGGCAGAAATACGAGGGCCTGCTCTGACAGGGGAGAGTAATTGTCTTGGAAAAAGAGAGTAAAGAGCGAGGGGAACCGTGAGAAGGTGGGATAGAATAGAAGGAGAAAGCGTTTCTGTAATTCAGAGATGAGATCAGACCCCTGGACCTTAAGCACACACACACCTGGAAACCTCACTCAACCTGACGGAGAGTTTTAAGCTCACAGCTCTGAGACTGGACACACGCCAAGCTCATTACAAACAGAGCCCCCTCCACCAGCTACCATCTCTCCCCCTCTCTTGTCTCTCTCTCTGCTTTTAACAGGTTACACCCTCTCTCTGCAGGAGGAACCTTTGGCCTCCACTGCGATGAGTTCTGTAATGGATAAAGCTGGGCTTATACACGCACACACATACATCTTGGTTTCAATGAAACCAAAGGGAATCATGCTCCTGTAATACTGCTGGATGTCCCCATGTCCCTAAAGCCCTGAAGGGGATAGATAGATGGATAGATAGATAGATAATAGTAAAAAAAAGGTTAAGAACTCACTAAATCCATTAAAACTTATGGTCAAAAATATTTTTAAAATCTTGTTGTACAAACTTTATACAGCATATAAATGAATAAATTGTTTGCTCATATACCAAGACTTTGTTGTTGACTTTTGACTATTTGATTACTATTTTTTAAGAGTTTTTTGTACTGCTTTTATATCTGTCCAATATATCAGACTACAATCAAATGATAAAGCCACTAAACCTCAACATCATATGAAAAAATAAAAGAAAATTACTTTACATTACTTTATAAAAACATTAGACAAAATGCATTTTGTGACAAACTGGTGTATAATTTGCTAAATTAAAATGAGGAATAAAATACAATAACTGTGTTGCTGTCACGCCGTCTCTGAATCACCTGATGATACTCACCTGCCCTGGATGTAAGCCCGGTGTGCCAGTTGCTCTAGGTCGGAGCTCAAGGTAACAACCTTATTCCTATGCCTTCGTCTGTCAGCCTCTGAATCCCCGAGCCACAGACGGTTCACGGACTAACCTGCCTTTGTGGGATGAATCACCTACCTTGACACTTACCTGCACCGAGCACTGAATCCCACAAGTTCCACGCTTCCGTAAGAGACTCACCTATATACTTACCTGTGTCTGCCCAGTGACTCTTTTATCTAGCTAACAGGAGATCGCTCACGTTATGAACTATATCCATGAAGGACTGCTTATGTTGATGTTTTCTACCTCGCATGCTCAGTAATGAGCTTATCTTTCTGTTCAATAAATACCTGACCTTCTTGAACTTACTCTGCTTGTTAAATCTGTCTGAACATTACAGAAGCTCTGACCATAACCCTTCGCCAACACTGAAAATTATCAGCCCCGAGGAGATCCTCCACCGCCTCTTAAACAGGCTCACTCCTCTTCCCACTCGGCATGAGCAACGGCCAGGAGGGCATTCTCTATTCGACGGAACCCGCTCCAGAAAGCGGCGCCGTATGGAGGCAAATCAGTGTCAGCACCCCAAAGAACTTCACTATATGGAGGCAAATGAGTGTCAGCACCCCAAAGGCAAATCCAGATCCTCGTGGATTCCAGTCCACGTGGTCCAGGTCTGGAGCCAGATTTATGGTGCGATATGCCAGCTTTAATCCCTGCGGATTCCGATCTGCAATTTCCCAATCCAGTTCCAGAGTTACGGCCTGGAGTGCCGTCCCCGAGTCCAGTCCCAGAGTTTCAGCTGGTAGTGACGATACCGAACCCTAAAAGTTCAAACTGCCTGTCTTAGCCCAAAGCGCCAATCCAGATCCCGAATCCAGTTCCTAAATCACAGCCAGGAGACCTGTTCCCGATCCCAGTTCCTAGATGATGGCCAGGAGAGCCGATCCCGGTTCCAGCCCCTAGATTACAGCCAGGGGTGCCGATCCCAATTACAGCGCCGTAGATCAAGACCAGGCGTGGCGATGCCGATACAAATCCCTGTTCCAGAATTACTGCCAGGAGTGCCGATTCCAGCCCCTAGATTACGGCCAGGTTACGGTCAGGGAAGTGGTGGGTAGGGAGGGGATTTCACCATGGACTCCCGAGTGTGGCCTGCCAAAGCTCCTGAGCCACCCTGGAGGCGACCAATGACTCTGCCCTGTAAGGCCTCTTAATTTAGCAAATTAAACAAAAAAAATGTTGTATGGTTGAATTGGTATATTAAATACAAAAGTTATATTATGTTCAAACTAAGAAAAATCAAAATTTTGTTTCATAACTTCATCTTTTATTTATTTATTTGTTTATATTTATTTTATGTCTACAAAGCACGTTACTGTAATCCAACACCACATTAAAAATAAAATATTATATTACGTTACAAAAACTTGCATATTTTTAGAAAATAACAATAATTTGGCATTTTATCAAACAGTGGCTGTTAGTTTTTGTCTAACATGCAACAACCTTATTTTAATTTTGTAGAGTATTAAAAACAGCACCCAAAAAAAAACACAATATGATGAACCGATGATGTTTAAATCAAACGCAATAATGTTTTAACCAAATGCAGAAGCGTCTCCTCTGGTAAGGATCTAAATTTTAATTAATCCAATTACAGCCAACAAGAAAAATCTAATGTTGACCAAATGCAAATAAATGCAAATGAATTAAGTCAACTTTCATTTTACAAACTAATTGATTGAACATAATAACACTTAGTGGCAAAATGTTCAAAGATTGTTGCATTAGCTCATTTTAACTAAGCAAATTAAACAAGAAGTAAACAAGAGGTTCTGAGTACAGACTGACCAACATACGGATAGAAAGACAGACAGAGATAAATAGATAAACGGTATGCGTAATGAATTGCACAGTAAGCAGTGTGCTGGTATTACCTTCCTAACAGCCTAAATGTGTTAGAAACTGCATGCTTGTTGATCTCTATCATGACATGAAGTTGTATGTCTTGTGTCTCTGCAGCCTTGTCTGCTGTTAATAACATAATGATAGCGAAGAAAAGTGAAGGGTTATTTCTTCTGTGTATACTCTAAAAGAGTGATAATCTCCATCCCCCGCTGTCTTTTCCACACAAACGTGTGTATGTGTACACACACTTAGTGCTGCTCGTTCATGATGCGCCGTGAGAGTGCACCATTTCATCTGCTTTCTCTTTTGACATCCATTTAAACATCACTTGCCAAATGGAAAACACACATACAGACAGATTCAAAAATATAAACACTCATAAAAAACATCTTTTCATTCATAGCACCGTCTCACAAAGCACAGCCAAACAACAATGTATTGTATCTGAGGCCTCAAGAAGCCTCCTGTAATAGAAGCTGTATCTGAACAACAAAAAAATGTAGGAGGTTTTTAAAAACAACTCTCTGTCTCTCTGTCTGTTTAAGAAAGCATTAGGGAAAATAAGGGAGTCAGAAAAAGACTTTGCTTTAAACAGCAGTTCAATAAACAGGAAGTTCATACTGAGTAACTTTCACTACTGTTCAAAATTTGGGGGTTGGTAATATTTTAAGTTTTTAAAAGAAGTGTCTTGTGCTCACCTAGGCTGCATTTATTTTGATCAAAAGTACAGTAAATGTAGTAACATTGCGAAATTTATATGACATTTTTCTTTTTAAATTTATTTTTGTGATTGCAAGTATACTCCAGTATTCAGTGTCAAATTATCCTTCATAAATCATTCTAATATGCTTCTTTGTCTCTCATTCATTTTTCTATATGTTGAAACCGTTTACTGTTTTATTTTTTTAGGGTTTTTTGATGAATATTATAATAATATAATATGACATAATACTTTATGCATTATAATACATTCTTTAAAAAACGTCATAGTTTTATAAAGTCATAATCGTTTCCAAATATTTGGTAACATTATACATGTCACTTTTGATCAAAACAAATTTATATTAATTTTTATAAAGTACTAAAATCTACTCCCAAACTTTTGAATGGTATTGTAGATTTTAGGCATATTATGACCATTTGCTCTGTATATTATTGGCTTTGTTAAAGATAATATTTTAAAACAGAATTAATAATTGGCCTGTATACTTTAGTGACTAACTCATAAAGGCAGTCACTTGATTGATTTCTGAAAAATGAAAGAAGTTTTGAATAAACTGGACAATGATTCAATGAGTCAATTATGAAGAATGTGCAATATCATAAATGTGTTTTGTTTAAAATTAAACGGACTGAGTGAATAATATTATGACTCATAATGACAGTTTTGTCCATACATGAATCAGTCAAGTCACTTGTCACCACCTACTTCTTTCTGGGACACACAAACACAGACAAGTGGAAACCAAAATTGAAAAATCCCAGTGCTGCCAATTAAATTTGAGGACTGAAATTAACTGTTGTTAAAATATTTTTTAAAGTCAACATTTCTCTTTTATTCCAAATGCACGATGGTCGTTTTGACAGTGCAAATTGTCGTTAGTATGAACATCCCTTTCGAATCTGGACAAATGAGGTATCTTCAGAAGAAGCATAATTAAATTTCCTTCCTTTGGGAACAGTTTTCACGACGGGAGCGCACCTAAGATGCCTACAGAGACGGCTCACTGCGTGCGAGAGACAGACAGGGAGAGATCAATAAGAAATGATGGCGTTGACGTCTTCAAACATTTACAGCAGGGTAGCTGGATGAAACATTAGTTTTAAAAATGCGTCCCATGTTATAAATCATTCATTTAACGAAAATGAAGCACAGTTCTAATGACAGCCTAAAGATTGGGTGTCCACACTGTGGAAATGACTGAATAGAGATACTGATGCACATAGTATGCATCTAAGAGCCAGATGTTCACAATGACACACAATTAACTAAATGAAATGCTATTTGGTGTGACTACACCAGTATGTATGTGTCAGAATAAGCCCATTTGAAATTCATGCTTTTTAGCCACTGTCACCGGTTTTTGATATATGCTTTTGGTTCACTGCTTTCAGGGTGAGAATTCGCCACATAAATATATTTGTATATTGTTATTTTCTCCTTTCCGGAGATGAATGATGTGTGAGATGAATTCTAAGAATGAGGTGATGAAGTGATTCAGGGATGAGGGAACAGAGTGATGGAGAGAAAGAGGGGATGGAGAGGTGTGAGGAATTTCAGCGTCCCAGAAATCAGACTAGTGTGCGTTTATTTACAGTCATCATGATTAGAGTTACTAATAGCAGAAAGCTCAAATATCAAAGCTCGACCTGACAAGACGCAGAATTGATCAGCAAAACTCTTTTTTGGTTTTTGACATCAATAACACACACACGTACACTCACAGATACACAGGCAGACAGACTGATACGCAGGTACAAAGATTTACATTCGCGAGTACTCAGGCAGGCTCACAATTAAAGGTGCTCTTTACACACGGCAGTGATCCAAAACATGTGTTTATGGAACGTGAGCTAATTGATTTTTGTTTTTGAGCGCGTATATGAGAGATATTACGATTCACTGTATGTAAGCTGTCTTATCGGCCTCACCACAGGTCAGCCCGAGGCGATCTGCCGCCTCTAATTTATGCTTCAGTTATACTGCAGATCCATCAGTATACAATCGGTGCAAAGCCAGTCGACCGGAGAAAGTCGAAATTCCTGGGATAAATTAAACCTGTGATCATGGAGTCCAAGAAAATCAAAGGCTCCAGTAATGCTGACCAAGAATCTATTGCAAAAATGAGTCTCTCTCATGTGCACACACACTTAGATGGGAGTCAGATGAGGGTTTAATTGGCTCCGTTGAATTAATTACATATTTGAGTACTGCTGAAGAACATCAGTCAGAATTAGCCACGGCGCGAGGGGCTTAAACACCCAACGAGAACTCGTTGAGCGACGAACGCGGTTCGATGCGCATTCGCGGTGCATAAAGATAACAAGGGAAAAACAAATAAACATTAGAAGGCTTTATTGCCCTCAAACTCACCTGAACCAGGCGATTATAGGGAGCTGAGAAATTGTAACACTGAGCTAAGGTAATTTGATGGAGTCATTATGGAGATAAAACTACGGGAGCATTTCAAACAACACCCAGGGGACGGCGCTTAATATTCAGTAGACATTTAGAGGAAAAACACCCTTTCGCATTCACAAACCTATTGCTAGTTCTCAGCGCTGGTCATTTTTCCGCTTGGTTTAGAGTTTGTTAATTATGTGTAATCTTGGGGCAGGTTTACCTTAACGAGCTCCCTCAAGGGCTCTAAATGAGACCTTAACGAGAACCCTTGATTAAAGTTCCCTCATTAGCATATGAAGAGCCGTTCAAAGACACTATGACTCCTAATGCTACAAAATACCTCCAGCTTTAAGGAACCGCAGCTTTCGGAGCCTCCCGTTTATCACAGGACTGTTTTACAGGTTTTAAACGTCTCCGCACACACATTCAAAGAAAGAAAAAAAAGGTTCATCAAAACAGGGTGCTTCCAAATGACTTCAAGCAGTTCCAGGCATCATCCTATGTTAATATCTAATACATATTTCAGCCGTAACTTCATTTGTTAAATTATCATGAAATTAGCTAAGTAATCCTAATGACTGGCGATATTCTGCAGATGGGAGTTTAATGAGAGGGTAAGCTTCTCCATCCCCTCAGGCAAAGAGATCAAGACTTTAATGTTTATATCAAAGAGCGAAGAACTGTGATTTACGCATGAACCCGTGGAATTTATTCTTGACAGCAAAATAGAAGAATCCTGAAATTGCGGAGCTGCACACGTCTGTGTCTTGATAGTGTGTGCATAAGAGTGAAAGATTTCTTTCTTTTTTGGCTAGCCTGAAGGATAGGTCATCATAATATCATTCCCTCTCATTCATACCGCGAAAGATCAATGGAATTCACTTGCTTTCATTTCTTTCTGGATCTTTCAGCGCAGACCTCGACTAAACGACAGACCTCAATTTGTTTTGTGCCAGATTTGAACATGTGACATTTTCAGGAAGGGGAACTATGAGTGTTAGCTAGTGAGCTAAAGGCCACACTTTTCGCTCATTAGATGGGCTTCACAGGAGACACGTGCTGTAGAAGTATTGCCAATAGTGTTTCAGAAGTCAACTATATCCATAATTTTAAAGGCACAGTTTACCCCAAAATGAACATTTTGTCCTTTGTTATTCATGTCGGCGATGTTTTCCATACAATTACAGCAACTGTGAGCTTCAAAAAATTGCAATGCAAAAGCAGAACAATTTTGAAAACATTTTCTCAAACATGGTTGCATCTCCATCATTTAAACTACATTTGCTTATCAATGGAGGTTAATGGATTGTTAATGACATGCATGTGGTGGAGTAATAACTGCTAATTAATTAATTTGAGATCTCCGAGATGCTGCTATGTTAAAAAAAAACTCCAGAATTTACTAATTTTTTCTTTATATTCGTTATACTCTGAGGTTCCCTTAGGTATTATGCACATGCACACTCAGGCAAAAATCAGGCACATTGAGGATGTGGAGACATATATAGGTTAAAATGCATACATATTTCAATATAATGGAAGATATAGATTGTGCTGCATGTTATGCTTGCTTATTGAGCCCAAGAGAATAATTTATTTAACCCATATGTCTTAATAACAAGAAACTATGCTTCTAACCAGAGATCGAGAGCTGTAGTTCCAACAACGTACTGTAAGTTTGCGATGCTGTTTGTGAATGTTCAGGGAAAAGTACATGATGACGGTGTTAATGTGCTTGGTCTTGGGGGAATAGGTTTGCTACCATTCTGCTGCAACAAGTAAAGAAACTTGCACACATTCACAACATGCTGAGAATGTACAGTTTGAAATACTGCTGCTGCACATATAACATTTATGAAATAACCCCCAGAACTTTCAAAATCAAGAACCGAATCAAAGATACATTGGAAAAAAACAGACTCAAAATGATTTATACAGATTTTGTCAATGATTCCAGTTTGGAAAAAGCAGATTCACAAAAATGATTGGGTCACAAATTAAACAAGCTACTCATCACATTAATGCATTACAAATAAAAAAAGCATGTTAAAAATGTTCACTTCCACACAGTTTTACTGGATGCCTTTTATAAAAGTGTACTTTATGTGGATCATATTTATGATTCTTTCATATATATTTTTTATTTTAAAAAACATGTTTATTGTAATTGCATGGAAGCCATCAAAAGAAGATTTCTTAGGAACAGCAGTAAATAATAAGAAAACATTCATTGCTCATTAATATTCAGCAAATATTCATATTAATACTCAGCAAAAGCACCAAAATCTAGATAATAATCAAAAGAAAAAACAACAGTGATGTCTTTGTTTCCGTGGAATTTTTGTAAAATTGGCACCATAATGAGTCTGTTATTGATCCGACCAACAGACGTCTCACACTCCTAGATCAGAGCCTCTTTCTCACTGCCCTCAGAGACATATAAAGAGATTCATTTTCACCAGCGTTTGATCTTACAGATCCACTCAGAGCCTGAACGACAGGAGCCGACCGACACACTCACGCTCTCTCTCGCACGCATGCACACACGCTCGCTCATTTTCTCTCTGTCTCTCACAGGCGCGCACAACCTCTCCATACTTTCATTCTCTCCTCTAGGGCTGTGAAGTTCTATCAGAGCTACTTCCTCTCTGATTTTCTGTGTTTCCTGTGCCATAGTGTCTGATATTTCTCATGTCCAGCGGCACACCGCAGGTTGAAATTGTTGTCAAAAGTCGCACAAGAAAGAGAAGAAAAGAGATATGGGGGAGAAAGCAGATCAAAGTCTGCTCTTTATTTTACTGCCTTTGGACCAGATTTGCAGCTTATCAGGTTTACAACGTATAGGTAGAATATGAGTACTTAAGGGTTGAAATATTTTTAATAATCACTGAAATATGAGTAGTCACAGACACAGGTGACGAAAATGAGAGAGGCAGAGAAACATTAAAAAAAAGAGTTCAAAAGCACATTTTTCCAGCTTATGTTGCAAACATAGGTCTGAATGGGAAATTTACTTGCATATTTGATTGGAAATATACTTGATCTTTGTCTTAAACAATATTATTGGAAGATACCAGGAAAGTTATGCCAGAAAAAAAGTTTGCTTGCAATTATAGAGAAAGAAATAAAATCACACTATTAGAGCGAAACTTTCTGACAGTGATATTCTCTTTGGATAATAGCATACCGTCTCATTCATAGGCACATAATTCAATCTAATGCAGTTTCAAGACAACAGTTAAGCCTTCAAACACATCCCTTCTAT
>JAUCNO010000279.1:6345395-6368650 GCA_032353835.1 Enteromius viviparus | reverse complement strand
CAAGGGTTCAATACTAAACCTCTTATTTTCAGGTTTTAACTTTAAAATGAAAGGAATAGCTCATGGAAAATACAACTCTATCATTTACTTACCCTGATGTCATTTGAACATAAATAGGAAAAGTCTATAAAATAGGGTCTATAGTGTATTGTGTTAATATGAGGGAATTTTCTGTATAGATTTTTCACAGGTGTTTTAACTGTGTTTTGAAATGCACATTGCATTGTGTTTGAGTGTTAGGGTAATGGAAATGTCTGTAAACTTAACAGATAACGTCCTGGTAGAAAATTACCAGTACCTTTTTCATTTATTTACCTTTTTTTCTTACAGAAGCCAGACTCTTTCACTGGGGAAACAAACAAGGTCTCCCAATAGTGACCTTATTTATCACAGTTATGGCACACAATTGCAAATTTATTTCTCACAATGTGCCTTTATTTCTTATTTTAAACAACTGGCTTCTGTACAAACTTGTATAGTGACAAAAAAAAATTTCAAACTCCAAGAGTTTTCATAATGACCAAAAACTTCATAGATTCTAAGGTGACTCATTCTACTTTTTAGGTCCCTATGTCGTCAATCAATCTGTTGTAGACATGAATTTGGGCACTAACAAGCACATTGATAAACTTTAAAATTGGGACACAGATGACTCAATTTCCTGCAACCCAATTATGCAGTCACACATTAAAACATCACTGGTATGAAAAAAACGACAGTATAACGCACCACGCAGAGACAATATCTTATGTTGGAAATTCTTTGTAAGATCGTGTTTGTTCATCATTTATGTCAGTTTAAGAGACTGAAGAAAACCTGACAACAATTCTAAGCAAATATTCAGCAAACATTTTTGATTTAAAATAGCTTTTTATATTTTGGTACACTGTGTAAATGTGTTTGCGAGCTGACTGAGACACCCTAAACCTTTTAAACTTCTGTAGCTATGTGTAAGGAGAAAACTCAAATGTAAGGTGTTACAAATTCCCTCCCACCCCACCCTCCACTGAAGCTCTGAAACCTCATTCGCATCCGAATTTAGATTTAAAAGATTCCCCGTCAATCCACCTTGCTATCTTTGACACCATTTATGCCGAATACCATTTCTTATCATATGTTTTCAAAGCAACTCACCACTTTGAATTTGCAGAATTGATAGTGAAATTAGATAGACAGAGTATAAGGAAATAATAATCAAAATTTTATAAGCATATTCTACAGTGCTTTTTTTGGTATTTTGTTCATTTTTGAAACAGATGTGGTAACAATGCACTTCAAGGAATGGAAAAGTAATGCATTCGAATTATTTAGGAAATGTGTCTCAGTATGTTTACAAAGACAACAGGGAGTGTAAATGATAAACGTTTATTTAAGGAGCCCCAATCACTGTTAAGTACATTTTCTAAAATTAAGACTTATTAGTGGTTATGATTTTGTTCCTGTTTTTAAAAATCTGTCTCTCACTGATGTGACGGCAGACGAGCTTATCTGTTTGCCTGCTTACATATTAATATGAAAAGATGCAGTCTCGACTGCTCCAGATGTCTCTGCTCGCGGATACCCTCGGGGCCATCGCTATACCCCGCGCGCGCACCTGTCACACACTCTGCTCCCGAGCTCGATCCAAGCCGGAGTGAGTGAGTGAGAGCGTGTCACTCAGCGGCTCCACCCCTCCGGTAACTACACCCCGCTCAGAACCGACCGAACCCGCACATCAGACACATTCACCGTTATACAGGTAACCCCCCCAACGTACCTACCGTGGCGAAAAGTTATTTTAGATGTTTATGTTGGCATTTTAAGGGAATTTACAAGGACTTGGTAAGGTCTAAAAGGTAAAAATGAGAGGGAGAATGATAAAGATAAAGGATGTCTTGGGGTTCGAGTCGAGCTGGACGTACTGGACGCTGTTTTTTCTCTGCGCTCTCGTGCCGCTCCCAGCGCGCTCAGATTTCACTTGCGCCTCGTGCTTCGCACCAATACGCCAGAAAGAAGCACAGGCGAAGCCAACAGCTTTTATCAGCCGTGATTTTGGAAGTGCACCGGACGGCAGCACTGATAAAAACTGGAAACGGAGACTTGATGGAGCTCAACTTTCCCCCGAAGAGCACAAAAAGTCTCCTTTCGTGTCATGGACAGAGAAACTGCAGAACGCGCACATATCCAGAGCGGAACGGACGAGCCCAGCTGAAGAAAAAGACGGAAAAGTTTATCCAACAAAGGAAACCAAAGTGAACAGGAGAGAAACGCGCAGTCTATTTTCGTCTGACAGCGCGGCCGGTTCTCGGTTCGAGTTAAGGCGTACCGGAGGAGTTGACGGTACCGGGAAGAGCCCGAGGCAGAATGAGCCACACCTGATCACATCCACCTTTGCGCTGTCCGGAGATTCCGCTCATAATCAGGCCATGGTGCTGTGGTCCGGACACAACAGCAGCGTGAGTGTGAACTTTATCCAACGTAGTTTACTTGAAAAAGCAATGCATTGCTAATTGTATACAATTGTAAAGTTAAAATGGAACAAGTGGGACATCTTATCTGTAGTTTTGTATTGTGATGGCTTTGATATTCTGGAGTACCTCAGACGCAGGACTAGCGCGCAGCAGCTGCAAAACCAGCGCGCGCACGCGTGCGTCACCTTTTCTGTTTCTTTAACAGCAAAAACAAAAACACAATCTCTCTCTTGTGCTTATGAACATAGACTCTGCAACCAAGGTACCATCCAAAGCAAGGGTAAAAAAGCGCGCAAATTCCCTGCTCAGGGATTTGACAGACCACAAATTAATAGGCAGTGAGAACATAATCCATCCATAAAAAGAAAAATCAATCTGCCTTCGCTTAATATAAACGTTTTTTTTAATCAATGTGTACTTTCCATAAAGGATTATATTGACTATTGAAAGCCACCAGTTATCACTCATACAATCATGATATTAAAGTATGTGAACATAATTATTTGAACATCATTTTCATTGTAACTGTTGTGCTCATACTCAACTTTCTCAGAAATTTCTATTCAACTCTATATGGCAAATGTGAAGGTTTATATTTAAATATTGTATGAACGATTTTGTATTGAGATACTGTGCCTTTAATTGTATTTTATGAGCAACACATTTCATACAATAATTCTTACTTCTACTTTCTCATAACTCAGACATTTACCCTCATATGTGAATATGTGTACTTATATCTGTGCTTCCTTACCACAGACTATGCAAAAAGAGAAGGATGTCAAAATATGTTGTATTTATGAAACTGTAGGCAAGCAATACCCGGATGACCTACTGCATCTGCTAAGATAATGAAGTGTGCAGCTAGTGGACAATTTCCTGTCCCATAAGGCCACGGTAGCCGAGAGAAGTAGAAAAAAAGGTTTCAGACTTGTGAGCCAAGTGCTTTTGGTGAGAAAGTACTTTCTTGGGGCTAAATGTTGAATGCATTATTTTGCAGATGTTGTCAGGAAATCACGTGGAAAGACAATTTCAGTGACATCCAATTTGTTTGAATACAGTGCATATTAAATACGTAGAGGATTTCGGACACAGCTCTTGTCTCATCACCTGTGATTTGATGCATACTTCATTAGGGCATCTGTTCTGAGATGAAGATGTTTTAGAAGAACCTGCCAATAAGAGCCAGGTTCAGAAGAATGAATTGATGACTGTCAATTATCTGCCTGCACCACTTTACCTCATAAACAATCAATTTCTTTCATCAATAATCTACTTGCTGCATCTGCTAGATATCTACATCTCTAGCGCCTAGGGTGCTCTGTTTGTATTTCTCCATATGCTGCTGTGTTTTGAGTGTGAATGGCGCCTATTTTTTGTAACCCAAACTCATTCCTTTTCCTTCACAATTTCTGTGCCTCATCTGAAATATAAATGACTGTCTCTGTCAGCAGACTTTTAGATTGGCAGGCTAATACCTGCAGAATTTATGTGTGCGTGCGTGTTTCTGCAGTGCTGCTGATGCCATCGAAGTATCTTTCACCGAACCGTATGAGTGATGTTTTGCGATGCCACAGATGCAAACTGAACGTCAGAGAACAAATAGCATCCACGCAAACTCTTTCTGTCTCTATCTCGGCCTTGGCATACACACATTTATTGCATTGCACATAGACATTCGCTGTATCGATTTGACACTGCTATACATAACGAAGCATCAAATTGTTTAAAGAATAGCGTTCAGTAATATATAAAAAAAGCCTCACACACAATCGTGACGTTAAATGAAAAATGAGGCCCATATGGTATTTTCAAAAGATCCGTTTAGGAAACGATGTTAGCACGAGAAGAGAAGACACCGGTAGCCTCTCAGCGGCAAGCAACAAATGAAGCCCTCTGTCATGCCAGTTTTCATCAGATGTGAAACCTTTCTGTGCTTCCTGTAGACACTCTGTCTTATTACCACACAAGTGATAAAGCTAATGTCTGGCCTTTCGCACCTCTGTTGTACCTCTCTCAATCACTGACGAGCACACAAACGAGTGCTACTTACGCACTAAGACACATAGGCAATAATGATGATGCTAATTTTTACTGTTATTATAGTGCAGCCTGTGTTAAATACTCTTGCTTGCTCCAGAAGGTGAGAGCAGATGGACAGATACCTGTAGAGTAGGATACAGCTACTCAAAGGTGACATAGAGAGAGTGTTGCAGCCATGCATGTGTGTGTGTGATGACATCACGGAAGAATTAGAGACAAGGTGGTCCATTTGATTGTAAATGCCTCAAACAGTGGACTTTGCAGGTTATTATGCCATCTTAAAGGGACAGATCACTTAAAAATCTAAATTCTGTCGTATAATCAATCCGCAACACTTTATATTTTCAAACACAAATATTTAGAGGTCCTTTTTTAAAACCTAAAATTATAAAGTCATCATAATCCATATTAATTGAGTTGCATTAATAATTGTACTACATTATATTACTTTTTGACAATTTGAAAAATAAAAATAAGAATAATAAAAATAAAAATGTAAAATAATTCATTTGTCAGTAGATTTCTATGTAACCGCATAATTTATTCATGGTGGATTGCATGCTGGGAGCTCACAAACCTACAACTTTTTATGTTTTTTATTTATTTATTTTTTAATATTATAAATGTACAATTTTCAAGAAAATAGGTTTCGTAATCTGTAAAATATGTAATTGCTTTTGTTACAGTGTATATGATGGAATGGATTTATTTTAGTTTTAATATAACTGGCAAGTTTTCACATAAGAGAATGCAACAGACATTACTAATGCTTTAAAATATGGCAATTTATATATATTTTTATAAAAATATATGATACATTAAAATTTTTCTATACACATGGATCTAGTATGAGTGACTCAGTTTTGTTTGTGATGACGTTGCAGGGTGTTTTAAATTAACGCATTTTATCATGTTAAGAAAACTTCAACTGTAGATAAGTAAAGAGAACATTACATAGAGACTCTACCAATTGGAACGCAGCTACAATTTACATTTTACGATGATACTTGTTTGGCTCATGCTGTACGGCTTTCAACTAGAGTAACGTTTGCATGTTTGAAGCATTTGCTATGTTTTGATTTTAGTGGCTTTAGCGACCAAATTGATCTGTTGCATTCAGCAGTTTTCCCGAAGCAGAGTGAGTGTGTGTGTGTGTGTGTGTGTGTGTGTGAGAGAGCAAGAAACTGTGTGTTCTGCTGAAAGCGTACTCTCTTAGGCCTAATGTCACTGAAAGCTGAAAGCTTTCACTTTTGATTCACGGCAATGGAGAGGCTGTTTGGCCGCTTTCTCAATTGTAAAAACAATCAATGAAAATCCATAAAGATGATGGAAATGCAAGAGAATCATTTTTGCGGCCCCTGCTACGCTTGCCCTTGGGTCCTGATCCATAGTTTGCCCTCCAAAGTCCACGATGACATTTTCTCTGAGAGGAGCCCCCGCAGAGTAAGAAATCATTGTGAACGTGGGCTTTGTGTGTTTTGTTGTCTAGACAAAACAGATCTTATGCAAATTTGGCTAAGCAAGCACATCTCCAGGGGAAGTCTCTCTACGGGAGTTTGATTGTGATCGAGCAGTGATTTTAGCGTTCTAAAAAACTCTCCAACCTGCTGTGAAAGAATCGCAGATTATGGCTGTACAATCATGGGTTGCACAAGGGTTTATTCTGTTTGCCTGTCTGTTGCGCTGGAGTTTCATGTTGATGCTCTGCTGATGCCCTACAGGAAGATGGCAGTCAGCTACGTCCATGCGTGCGTTCATGTGAAACTTTCAAGGGTGTGTGTGCACATGTGTTCGTGTGGGTATTCATGGCCTGCGGAGAGCATGAGGGATGTCCTTGAAGAGTTTGGCTGTCCATCCAAATGTCTACACATCCTCCAACAGTTTCGCTCTGGAGTGACAGCCAAAGTGGTTGTGTGTGTGTGTGTATGCGTGTCCTCTCTATCTCGGGGCAGCAGAGTGGCTGAGCTTGTAGCAGTAAACACTCTGACTCGGGGACACATCAAGCCTGGTTAGTTTTAAAGGACTTTTCGATATTAGGGCGGTTTGAGAGGATGCCAATGTTTTAGTTTTCCAGCAAGTCACTTTTTATAAAAGTTTCTTGAAAGATTATGAGTTTTATTCAGAGTATGCATCTTAAAATGTTTTTCAGCAGTTTCAGAAATATGGAGAACATTACAATGAAGCAAAGAAAACAAGGAATTGCTACCCACCTATACAGACAAAAATGATCAAAAATGATATATGTAATATTGGTATAACTTTTATTATTATAGTATATTTTAATATTTATTTATTCCTGTGATGTATGAGTTTTCATGTTAAATTATTCCAGACTTTAATGCCACATTATTCTTTAGAAATCATTTTAATATGCTGACTTGGTCAAGAAACATGCACAATAGAAACAGTGATAAATAGATAGTTCAAAGGAACAACATTTATCAGAATGACAGAAAGCATTTGTAACATTATGACTTTACTGCCATTTTTCATCAGTTTAATGCATCCTTGCTGAAAAAAAATATTAATTTCTTAAAAGAAATTATTAGTTAATTATTAATTATTAGTGTCTTTTTTTGTTCCTTTCTTCCTTTTTCTTTAATTTGTTCAAAGATGATGAAAGATGTAGAAAAATTTCAGCAAACTACGCTTTAATACAAAAATGAAGTCCTTCGAAGTTAATGTAATCTAAAGAGTAGTTACCTCCTGTGACATCAACCTGTATATATGATATTAGCTATAGAATAGGTAGTGTAGAAGCGCATTTAAGAGCTGTTATGGACTGCAAGTCATATGCGTTTACCTGCATTACTCTTAAGAATTATATGTTCAAGTAAATCTATGCACATTCTGTCTTCTATAATTTGTCACTTAACGTGCAGAGCTGCTTGCATAACCTCAGGATTTATTCTCTCAAACCCAGAAATCTCATAATCATTATTAGAATCTACCGGAGCAATGTGAATATATTTTGTTAAACTCTGTTTTACAGATTCATGTATTGTGCCACTAACTTATCATTTAAAAATCACATGATTTATGAGACACAGCCATTCTCAAAGTATAAGAATATCCAGTACCAATAAAAGTTTCAAACTGAAATAATTTGTCATTTGCTCAGCGCAGGGATTTATGTACAAAGTGGAGGGAAAGTGAAACAAACAGCCCTACTCTCAGCATTTCCACAGCCGGAGATTATAAATATGTGGAATTAAAAAATTCTTTCTCCTGTCATTGTAAAATATGTTGTTGTAAAGCTTAGCAATCTTATATTAGAGGATTACATGTACAAATCTAGTACTGGTTCCCTGAAGTCATTCTTAAACCTAAATAATTAGACTTCTTTTTATATTCCTGATCTTCTTTTCAGGTTATTCTGCTATATGTGCATATTTCCAAAGCTCCATCATGCAAAAATTTGCTGAAACTCACAAATGCATTTGAAATGGTAAGCTCAGATTTCTGTCAAATTCAGATTTCTGACTGTCACTTAAGGCGACTGCAATGCAACACTTTGTGCCAATTCAGTAAGACTTTAGTCTGAGTGAATCTGTAAATATTCCTCCTTTCAATTAAAAGGTTGACTAGTAATACATTTTATCAATACCAAGGTGGGAAACAGCTGGCTAAAACTCATTACTATATTGAATACATTAAACATGTCCTTGGTTTTTCTGTAGCCCTACCAGTCCATGCAAAATATATAAAATCTCAGGTGCAGTTTATTGTTCAAGCATAGGGGCAGTTGTGGCATAATGGATAGAGAGTCGGCCCCAGGTCCAACAGGGATTGTAGGTGGAAGAAGTGAATAACCAGCGCTCTCTCCACCTTCAACACCATGACTGAGGTGAGACCCTTGAGCATAGCACCGATCCCCCACCAGCTCCCCTGGCACCGCAGCACTGGCTGCTGCTTACTGCTCCAGGTGTGTGTGCACTTGGATGGGTTAAGTGCAGAGTTTAAAACTATTCCTTTAATATCTAAAAGATTATTGCACCTAATGGCAAAAATTAATTTGCATTTTCTTTCAGACCAATGCCAAAAGACCAACAAGTGGGTGGACGATATCCTAATGTTTCATGTTGATGTCAACGTTAAATGGATTGAGTTTCGTCTAAGAAATGTCGACTCGTTCTTTTAAAAGACAATAACTTTATACAATTTCAGATTTTAAGCTTTGCAGGATGTTTTCATTCAGCAGTTTTACACATAAAATCCATGATAGGGGCACTTTAAATTCGACTTTTGCCTCAGTACACTCAGTAAACAGTAAACTAATTTTCTGGTTATTAATAGTTAGTAAAGTAAAGTTTAAGTTAAGTTTAGTTTAGCTATTGGGTAGGATTATGGATGCAGAATATAATAAACAGCCATTATGTTAATAATAGGCATGTTAATAAGCAACTAGTTAATAATGAAAATTGATCCCTATACTGAAGTGTTACGAAGTTGGTTGGCATGAAGTTGCAAAGTGTGGTCAATATTTACAGTGTCATGTTCCTCCAGAAAGTGTCCATATGATTTCTTCTTCATTTTGAATGATATATTTATTGTTTTACTGTGTTGAAATGTAAATTTTTTTGTGGTTTTGTGGATTTTTGGCTATAAAAATAGAAAAAACCCCAAAACATTCAATTTAGTTTCTTTTTTTTATATATAACACAGAAATATTGTGGAGCATAAAGTGTCCTAATATTTTTACTGTTTTTCTCAGTAAAAATTGTGCTCAGTAATAATAAGATATGTAAAAGCGGCTGTGTACCCTTCACATTCAAATATATGCAGACCAGTGACCTGTTTTTCCTTCCAATGGGATTCGCAGTGACGGATTTATTCATTATGAGCTGCTATCCATGCTTTGTCACAGTGCTGAATATTAATGAGCATGCAGATTAATTGTGGTTATTGTACACCTTGCCGGGATGTAGAGAGCAAGTGTCAGAAGTGACCTGGAGATGGGAGATGAGAGCATTTGTCATTGGTCTTTAGAGAGTGTGTGTGTGCATGTGCTTGGCACTGATGTGTGTGTATGCCTGTGAATGTCTTTGAGACCTGTGTGTGTGTCTAATTATTGGTCTGTAGAGAGTCAGCTTGTCTCTCTGTCTTTTTAATTAAAGGCAGAGCCAGCGGAGGTCGAGTGGGTATCCAGACTCTAGAGAACCGCGGTGAAAGACATAGAGAAGAGTAAAGGAAGCTAGGGAACAAGAAACAAAGGAAGTCAGATCAAAATAAAATAGCATAACATAGAGGTCACACGAAATTTAGAGAGCAAGCTATTATAACCCAGTTCTGCCACAGAAAGGAAGTGACATCACAGAATCTGTGTTTACAGCGAGAAGAGAAACGTTCAAGTCAAAGTTAAATCCCTTGAGAGTCTTTAATGTTAATGATGCAACCTTTTTGTTTCAGGCTGACTCTCTTTATTTTGACTTTGTTCAGATGACAGCTCAGTTCAATCTATTTTTATCTCAATGGCAAAACTTTCTCTCATATTTCTAGCCCTTTAACCCCAGTGACAGCTTGCGCTAATGTTCTGTGGCAGGTCTGAAAAATAAATCTCCTCTAAAAGGCTACATCCTTTTAAAAATGACTAACACCTCTGTTTAACATTGTGTAGAGAAAGGCCATGAATATTTACCGCTTTATATGGGCCAATAATTTCACAGCAGTTTTTTAGGAAGCTAAACAGCTTATTGTTCATCTAATACTTTTAACATTTATTTTTTTATTTCAATGGCAAAAAACAACTTCTCTTTTTCTTCACATTTGTTTCTGTTCAATCTTCACATCAGGGGCAATGGGCATATGGCTCCTTAATGGGCATTAAGAAATACAGGGAGTACGGAAAGTATTTAGACCCCATTAAATTTTTCACTCTTTGTTATATTGCACCCATTTGCTAAAATAATTTAAGTTAATTTTTCTTCTTCATTAATGTACACACAGAACCCAATATTGACAGAAAAACACGGAATTGTTGAAATTTTTGCAGATGTATTAAAAAAGAAAAACTAAAATATCACATGGTCATAAGTATTCTGTGACACTCATATATTTAACTCAGGTGCTGTCCATTTCTTCTGATCATCCTTGAGATGGTTCTACACCTTCTTTTGAGTCCAGCTGTGTTTGATTATACTGATTGGACTTAATTAGGAAAGCCACACACCTGTCTATATAAGACCTTACAGCTCACAATGCATGTCAAAGGGTCTGAATACTTTTCGTACCCACTGTACATGCATTTTATTTCAGTAGTCTGCTATACTGTTATAAAAATCGAACTGATTTACATTTCAAGTAATTAAAATGTCACGTTTTGGCCATAGAAATATGATCAACTGCACAAAATTGAATGTTTTTCTCATTTTGGGACTCTGAATGAACTACCTTCAATATACACTATAACATAAATATATATTAATGCTGTCAAACAATGTGTGCACTGTGTATATTTATATAAATACATGTGTTTCATGTATATATTTATTTAATTAATATCACATATAACTAAGTTTAATATATCAACATAACACTTTTTAAAAATATATATACACATGCATGTATGTGTAAAAACACAGTACACACACATATATTATGTAAACCAAAACCTTTTTTTTGGATGTGATTAATCGCGATAATACTAATATTATATATATATAATTACATGTGTGTGTGTGTGTGTGTGTGTGTTTCTTTGCATTTATGTAACCTTTTCATGTTTTTGCATTGTTGAACTGGATGCTCTGGATATATCTTACCAGGTAAGTTTACGTTGAACATATTTTGTGTCTCTCCAGCGCTGTAGCTTTGATTCTGTGTTAGCAGTTCTTTGCTTTCTGCAGCTTCACAGTTAAGATCTGACACTCTAGTGCCACCTAGAGGCTCCTTTTGAAGCACCCCAAGCTGCACAGAGAATAAACATATTTGAAGTCAGTCATAAATGCATTAAAGTCTCTGCACAGCATCAGACTAAATGGCCAATACCATTTAAACTGATGATTCGTTAAGCAAACAATGTACCTGCTGGGAAAGGGCCTTTTCCTGACTAGGGGTAAGATGTAAGCCAACATATGATTCCTGTAACAAAAAAAGGTGTTTATTATCAGAATTATAATCATTAAGTCTGGCTTACATACATGCAAACAGGGCTCACCTTGTTCAGTTGGAAACCTTTATCCTGTAAACCTGGGTTTGCTTCAGTTACTTCACTTTCATTATAATGAGGGACCTTGGATACCTTTCCTTGAGTCTCCTGGATAGCGACCTTAGATAGCAGTTTTGGTTCTTCTGGCATCTGCATACAGTGTCTACGTTTCATTTGTGCATGCTGCAATCCATGTGGGCCTGTTGCATAATTCCAGTTTTTCTCTTGATCTAGAGAAGGGAAAGCTACAGGTTGATGTAGCTGTTGTTTTTGATACTGACCATCTTGGCATGGCATCTGCCACTGGCCCTGACACTGGTACTGCTCCTCAGGTATCTGATGAGGCTGGAATTGAGTGTAGATTTGATGATGCTGCTGCTGCTGCTGGGAAAGCGCTTGCAGTGAGATGTGTGGTTGGTGAGTCTGGGAAAGATACAGTAACTGTTGATGATGTTTAGCGTGTGGTTGTGAATGATGCTGCAGGGGCCGACTGTGTTGGTGAGTGTGGTGGTGTTGTGTCTGACTGCGTGTTTGTTGATGTTGTGACTGGGTTTCATCTTGACTCCATTGTTCCATCTCTGGGATTGACTGATGCTGTACCTCTGGCTGATAATACTGACGCATTGGCTGATGGGACAGCGGAGGAGCGGATCTGAGGTGTTGAGTGCAGGGATACGCTGGTGGTTTCGTCTCCTTCAGAACTTTGTTGTGGTTGAGGAGAGCACCCTGTGTGAAATATTCAATGCACATTAGGAACTGTGTAATACTGAACAAGTAATAAAATAAAAAATAGGACCAGAAAGGATTTAAGGTTTCTTTGGTCTTTCAGAAAGTTGATTCAGGGTATCTGCCTTTTTGAGTGAATTTTAAAGTGAATGAAACGCACCTTTTCATGTCAATTTTAAAAATCCTTTTGATGAACTGCAGTGCTAGTTAGTAAGTACCTAACCTCAAAACTGCAAATCACATTTAGTAATATAAATGTACAATATCTTAAAATAAACATAAGATAAAAATAAAATAAAATCTAATAAAATAAAAAAAATAAGATGAAAAATAAAATAAATTAGATAATTGTATGTGTATATATATATATAATTCCCCCCCCCCCTTGTTTTGTGTCATGAATCATAACTCATCATATATATAGCAGATTACTTTGCACTTAAAATTTTATGGCCTTAATTTAATAAATGCATTTAGAGCGATAAGTAGAAAAATATTTTTTATGAAAAAATTAAAATAAAAACGCTCATTTAAATATATTTATATAAATTCTTAATTTTTTGTTTTATATTACTTTTGAATTCATATATATATATATATATATATATATATATATATATATATATATATACATATATCACTGCACTTTTTTCCACCACGCTTCATGAGCTGACGAAAAAAAATGTGCCAAACAACTGTAGGAGAATGTCCTTGAACCAATGAAAAGCTTGCGCGATGCTCGCCAGCTGTTTCCGAGACTTAAATTGGTACGTTTTAAACGGGAAAGCGGCAGCGAGTTGGAGAAAGGGTACAAAAAAAATGTGACCAAATTCAAGTGACGTGGAAAAAGTGGGCCGCGAGGCAAACGATTCGACGTCATTGACGATACGCCTCAAAGCTACTGACCGGCGATGTGTTTTGAAACTGCTACCCCGTTTCTCGAAAAAAGGGTGGCACCTCCGCCAGTCCTAAATATCCATGTTTTATTCAGGGGTTTTATATTTTATTTTTTAATGGTAGCTTTTCCATCACTTCGTCAGTGTTGGCTTCATTCAATTGCTTGAGTGTTTGTTCCGTAGCGGTAAATTTCGTGTGTGGGCGAACGCAGGTTTCAAAACGCAAGAGGGCGATCGATAGGAGGAGAAAAAAAGAAAAAAAAAACTAACACAAATCTAAGTATATATGTGTATATGAAATGAAAACAAATGAGCTTAGGTTTATTTAAAAGACTTTACGATGTAGAGACACAAAAAAAATTGACTCGGGAAGGGATCGGGTTCGACGTGAGTTCAACTATTTGTGGTGAAGAATCAGCTCAGATCTTGCACATAAAAGTTTAGATATTGTACCTACGAGTTACAGATTATTATTTTTGTTTGTTTAATACTGGTCTCTCTTGCTCTCTTTCATATTTATTGTCTGGTCGGGGAGCTAGTCCCTCTGTGCGTTGGTTTATCTAGGGCACGGAGCTGTCGAGTATCCGGGTTTACAGTCAAGCGAAACTCTTTTTCATGTGCCACAAACAAACGCAAACGCAAATACTACTGTCTGGGGTTATTACCGTTACGGTTATTATGATGATGATGATTATAATAATTATTGATAATATTATTCAATGAATGATAATTGTTATTGAAATGATTTTCTTTTGTTTTCGTTTTTTTTCAGAACAGCTAGGAACATGTGTGTTGGACTGCTTATAAAAACAGTTCAGAAATAAAAGCCCCTTTTTCGTGTTGCCATGTCTGTTGTCTCCATGCTTTCGATTTCTGGATTCATCCTGTTTACATCAGAGCTTAGGGGTCTCGTTTGATCGAAACTAACCCTTCAGTGTGAGATTTATAAACTTAAACCTCCATTAGCCAACTTTCAGGGCATGTTAAAGCCATTTGGAGGAACCGCGGCCAAGTCTCCTCACCGGAGCTCAGTGTGATTGAGCAGTGCATTAGCGTTCTGGAGTAAACACTCCTCTCTTGGACATACTTCTCTATCCTGTAGCTATAATCAAAGCTCAAATGATTCGAAGGGTTCTTGAGGTTTATTATCCACGCAGTATTGTAATATCTGTCCTCGTTTACCTCTCTGAATGGGGGGGGGGTACAAAAGGCCTTGGTAGTATTTGGACCCTCGAGTCACGATTTCTAAATGTCTTTAGAAAAGAAAATCAAGTCGAATGGCATCTGTGCTCAAATGCTGCTAGATCTGTTGATTTAGTTTTTCGTAAGCAGTTTGTGCTTTCTGTAAAGTAAATGCTGTCATGCAATTACAATCGTACATTTTGCAAGTCAATGTGAATTCATAACTTTTTTCCATGCATTTGTGATGTTATTTTGTCAGTGATTCAAATGAAAATGTCTGTAATCTTTTGATCTGGTCTCCGACTTTTTCATGATACAGTCAATCCTCTAAACATCAGCGGTTCTCAAGCAACAGGCCCAGGTCCAATGATGTAAAATGAGACAAAAGAAGCATTTGTGGAAAAAAACATTAAAAAATCTGCCGATATATGAGGTTACCTCGTTTTAAAAGTAATATGTAGACCTGGAAAAATCAGTTAAATAGGTGTGTAAATATGAAATACATTTTACTCTTTAGACCAAGTTCCAAACAACTGTACTTTAATGAGTAATTAAAAATTGAGTTATTTTTTTAACATGTATATTAAAACATTAAATAACAAACCAACTGTGGAAACCCATGATGAAGCCACAAATATTTATAGTGAACAATTATTTTATTTATTGAGTTTAAATGTCTGATAAACCTGGGGGGCTACTTATTTCAACAATACAGGGATTATTACTTCAAATAAATAAAAACTTGGTTCCATAACACAATAGCTATGTTTACATGCATTAAAATAATCGGTTTATAATTAGAGTGATGGACTGAAAAGGCTTCATATAAACACATCAGATTAGAGGGATCGGTGTAGACCTGAAAAAGTTCAATAGAAAAACAAATCAATCATGTAAATGCTTCAATCTGAAATTTTCTCAAAGACACACTTCGAACACGTTCAGTGACATGATGAATAGAATAGAGTAGAATTAGGGTGCCCCAATTTTGGAAAATATGTCATGGACTTCAATGAAATAGGCAGTCAACACCCACAACACAAATCACACTGAATTAAAATGGGGGGAAGTTTTAATAATGTAACCCTAACCCATTCTCAGTTGTATTAGAAATACTTTGAGCATGTTTAGAGCCATAATGAATAGAATTTAATATAGTTTTATTTTGGGAAATCTGTCATGGACTAAATGACAGCAATCAACACAACATAACCCATAGTTCAATACAATACTAAACAACCAATCACTCCAAATAAATTACAGCCTGCTACATACAAAGTCTTAAAAATCCCAGATTTTCAAATTCAGTTTAACACGGCAAACACAAGTTTTCATGTGATTTAATTTAAACCGGAATTCTAAATTGTCTTCTTGGAAGTTAGAAGATTCTCTTGTCAATTATAGTTTAGCCTCCTACAGCTAACACATCTCATGTCATGTGAAGCATCATATTGACTAAATATTCGCTCGAAAACATTACGTAATCCGTGGTAACTAAACAAGCTGACATCCACAGCGGCCGCAGGGAACCAGCCTGTGCTGAAGTGTTTGAAATGCATGTAGTTTATTTATTTCAGAATCTAAAATCAAATCCAGTTGAATCCACCTAAACGCTTTCAGACGATTAATGAATGTGTCTTCTGACAAAGTGACACCTTTTGTGTGAAATCGATGTAACCGGTGATAATCCAGTCCGCTTAAATTTAAATTTCTAATCTGGAGATCATCTGGAGATCATCTTAAGATCAAAATGACTGTATGAGATACTCCTCTGCAACGACTCGACCCCTTTGAAAACTGTAGTATCCATTGGCTTCAGGCGGTTCCTCCCAGAGACCTGCTTGTCTCCTCTCTCTAATTCTCTCTGACACCTCCTCCCACCCCTGCGTCTCCCAGCTGAGTCTGTCCATCAAACCTCACTGCCGCTTATGAGCAAGCCTGCGGACGCTGGACTTCTAGCCATTTCCAACTCCCCTTTCCCAGGTTTGCATCGAGACGCATTTCCAGCGCCCAGATGAGGTCATTTTGGGCATCCAACATTTTAAAATCATCCACATCAGACAACGCATCCAGTCGAATCCCCGAAGTCGAAATAATGTCTCGTTTACAGCACTCAAGTGTTTCCCAAACAGGGTAGTATGTCCCACCTCTTCTAGCCGCGGGATATTTATAGCCGTGTCTTGTGTTAACTCAGCTGCCATGCTTATCTGTGTGTGTGTGTGTGTGTGTGTGTGTGTGTGTCTCTCTATTTCAGATTGTAGCTTCACCCTCTCAGTGACAGTGAGACTGTGTACCTTGCTTTTGGCCTCTTAGTTTTTCCCCTGGAGTTTCACGCATACTTTTCTCTCATTGGATATATTCTTCCACTCCATCGAGGAACAATCACAAGGTATGCCTGTTCACTTCCAAATCTGTTCTTTTTGTAGATACTGTGATTTATTTCTAGATCCCAGACCCTCCCAGACCCCCACGCCTCTTACGGCTGGTCTGTGTGAGTTTATTGGGACGTTGAGCCCAGTTCTTCTAGGCCCAGTTGAGTGGTTCGTCCTGCTTTGGAAATGAAAGGCCTTGTGTTTGGATCGCAGGGATATTCCCGACTAAACGCGCCGCTGACTCCTGCTGAAATCTGAGCTCCCGGGATCATTTTCTGCCTCTGACTAATTTGTTTTGTTTGCTGTGTGATGGCGAAGCGGATGACAAGACGTCGAGGTTGAATGCGATGTCATGAACTTCACATGAGTCAGTCTTTGAGTGCATTTGCATTAATATGAAGTGATTTGCAGGAAACAAGCAGCTGTTTGTCATACAGCTGTTATTACAGCAAAGTTTGACATAATCCATGATGTTCGATGATTACCGTAATTACATGCTGTTACTAGGTACTCCAGAGTACTTCAGTTACTATAGTACTTGTTCCAAATCATGGTGTTTGCATGATACCAAGGTCAGAAGTTAATCAGGTTGGTAAAAACCCAGGAATTCAAGTATCATGCATTTTCGATTTTTTAAATATTCTATTCTAGAATCAAGAATTTGTCAATTAATGGATAAAATATCTGATGAAAGGAAGGCAGCTGAATGTATAGGGTAAGAAAAAATATACCTAACAAAAAAAATTATGCGGACAAATATTTAGCTATAATAAAATTCATTTTTAACACTATAATAAAAAAAAAATAATAATAAAATGGTAGGACCACAGTGTATTTATTTATTTATTTATATATATATATATATATATATATATATATATATTGCAAGCTACACTAATACTGATTGCATTGTATTTTATCTTTATTTATTTGCAGTATGTTTTATGTGGTTGGAAAGAAATATCTCTGACAATCAGATTTCACAAGGATGAATAAAAAAATCATTTCTGACACTATGGCACTTTATCGAAATTATCTTGCAAGTAGTGCAGTCAAAAGATTAATCGCATCCAAAATAAGTTTTTGTTTACATAATGTATGCAAATGTACTGTTTATATATAAACAAACTTATTTTTTTTATTTTATATTAATATATTTTGTCAATATATATGAACACACAATATTTTTCTTAAATACATCCATGTGTTTGTATTCATATATATATATATAAAATAAATATACACAATACACACACATTATGTAAAGCAAAACTTTTATTTTGGATGTGATTAATTGTTTGAGAGCACTAACTGCAAGCTATTAATAATTTTATTACATATTCTAGTCCTCTTCATTTTTTTGCAAGTGGTATTGCATAGAATTTCTGTTTTATATTCTTTTTTTTGTATTTTAGTTTATTTGTCAATAATACGTGAACACATTTGTACAATAATATAGATATTGTTTATCATTGGTCATCATATTTTATTTAAAATAATTTTTACTTTAATTATCAGTGTTGGTAGATTCCCTGGAGTCTTCAAACGTGGTAATCCAGAGTTGTCAGAAATGTAAATACGTACAGCACCTTAAATGAACAAACTGTCAAACAAAACGAAACAGATTTGTAAAATGAAAAACTGCTGGCTGGTAATGAAGTACAGATCTGCTGTTTCTACTCCTGCCATTTGGCCTTCATTAGCTTCGGCTTCTGGGTTTGTTTGTGTTGTTGGAGCGGGTGCTCTGTGTTTATCATGGAGCCAATGTTTCACTGAAGACTCTGGAAGAACATAATCTCTTTCATTTAGTGCCTTATTGCCTGAAGAAGCTCAGTTGGATTTATCATCAGCAGCCTAATTCTAGATATGTATGTGGTGTGTGTCACGATGCCAGGTTGTTTTGGGTGGCATTTAGCAGGTTTCTTGGGGCATTAATAGCCATAATATAACATATTGAGTGTCATAGATGTGACACAGGTCCTTGCTTCTCTCTAAATGCTTGGAGTTATGTGTATAATATTTATATATCAGCGACGGCACTAGTGATCCTCGGCTCCTCAGCAACCGCTACTATTAATTACGGCCAGGTCTTCTGCATTACAGTACATTTACTGAGCGATGACCTCTGGTAGCCGCCTGCTTTATATCACTCTGGGTGTAAATGCCGGTAAAAGGAGAGCCAAAAGTGAGAAATTCTGTTTCGTGTGAAATGTTGGAAGGTCTAAACATCTCACAGCAACAGGCGAAGACACGCAGAGATGTTTTTATGTGTTAAATCATTTGCATAATGCATCCTGGATCTGCTAATGTCTGCTTCATTAGTTTGCCCAGATTGCACACACAAATTCTGAATTTTAAGAAAAGGCATTTATTAAGAGTGCATCTCATGACAATCAATCAGTGCAAAAATATCTATTATATTATTTATAATTAAGAATTAATTAATGAGTTAATTGTCACAAAATGTTATTCATAATAAATACTAAGTATTTTTATTAGTAATGTATTTAACAATATATTTATGCAAGATCTCATATTAAAAACCATTCTGAGAAGGGATTCTTTTATTTATATGTGATCAGAATCCAGTATTCAGAAAGACTATGGAGTAAAATATAGATTAGAGAAAGATGGAGTTTCGCACGCGCCTGGACCGAAGTTAACTTCCGGTCTGTGTTTGGTTATCGGTCTGGTCAGTGTCGCCGGCTACAAACGCAGCTAATAATGAGTAATGAAGTTGGTCTCAGGTTATTGTGCTGTGGGATGTGTTTCCCAAACATGTATTTATTTGTAGCGACCTGCAATGATATAAAAACCGACTGATTTTCCAAAAGACACCAGCACGTAATGCACGTTTAAAAATCAACCCGAGGCGTGAGTGTTTATATATCACTGTATTTCAGAAGTAAGACTGTCTTTGGAAAACGTCAATTTTATTTAGTCCTGCGTGTAGGACTAAGCTCAGAGCTGCCCTGTCCACAGCCGTTACCGGAAACCTCTCGTGCTTGAAGCACTTCCTGCTGAAGGAGAATGAGTCTGCACTTCTAATAAATCCGTCTGATTTACGCAGAGAACATATTTCGATTGTTATCAGAAAAAATCTACTCTAGAAGGACTTAGCTGTTTTTATTGAATCTGTTTGGATGTCTACCCAAAAGCACGCATGCGCGGTAATGTTTGTTTATGTTGTCGTTGAAACCGTCTATAAATACAAACATACAGTATATATTTTTGAAATATTTACATGTTTATATATTTATAATATTTTGTGTTATGCATAAATATTTAACATAAAAACAAAAAACACATTTTTCTTAAATATATACATGTGTTTGTATTTATATATGTAAATGTACACACATACTTATACACAGTATACACAAATATTTTATGTAAACAAAAATTATCGTATTTTAGGACAGCTCTAATGAATATGTTTGTATTTATATATTATATAGATCATTTTTTAATAATCTTTTCTCCATGGAATTTAGCTCAGTATTTAATGATGATATGTTTTGCGTCTCTATCTGCAGGTCCACAGTGTCACTGTTTTCATCACACCTGGCTGAGATCTCCCCAGCTGACCTTTCACCCCTCGTCCCGTCATGGCTCTCTCGTCACGCTTAAAGCTCTGGGAACAGAAGGGAGGTGCAGGACGGCTGCAGGCCAACTAACCCGAGCACTGCCTGACTCATTGTTTATTAACCACAGATTAATCACTGCTCTTTCTGACCTCAGACTCACACACACACCACACACTGACTTTAAATGCTCTATGAAAGTCAGAAGACAGTCTGCGTCTCTGTGAACTAATGCAGGTATTAGACAGCTACAGCCAGGGCGGCTTCTTGTAATATGAAATCAATATTACATTTGAGCTACATTAAATCTAACAACAGTAGTATCAAATGTTGCTTCTCTTGAAGTTCCTGAGATTACCTGCAAAGATCGTGGTCCTAAAAACAAATTAACTAGCAGTTTATTAACTCATTTATTTCCTATGTCTGAAGTTACATGCAGGCCATCATATTTGTTTGCTGACATTATTTGCATTTTAATTTGTTAGCTGGTAGTTTTGTTTTGACAAAAATTATGTAGAATGTATGCTAGATACATTGTAAAAATAAATAAATTAATAAATATATATCAAATTTAAAATATTGTTTTATTTTAAATCTTCAAACAAAAACATATATGAAAAAAAGTCCTTAAAGTGGCAAGAAAAAAACTATACAATCATAAAATACATTTTGGGTTAATGCAAACAAGTAAATAATAAATTATTATTATTATTATTATTTAAAATATATTTATATAGATATAAATATATACATTGGAAGTGTAGCGTGTGTGTGTGTGCATGTAATAAAAATACATAAACTTTTAATTAAAAACATTTTAGCATCTGTCTGCAATGTGTGTATATATATATATATGTTTGGTTTATTAAAGAGTATTAATTGGTTATTAAATATATTAAGTTTTAAATATTATTTCTTAAAATTAATAATAGACTTCACAATATTATATGCATATGTAATAAAAAAATATATGTAAACTTGGCTAAATAGCAATATATTTTAGCATCTATTTGTAACATGTTGATATGTGTGTGTATAATCAATTAAACAATATTAGTTACTATATATATATATATACTGTAGTTATCATAGTTATTAATTTATATATAAGTTTTTTTTAGTTTTTGCGTCTGTTTGACTGCATTGTTTACAATATGTGTACCTCTCACCAAATATGTCCAACACCAAATAATTCATTAATATTTCATATCCCAGTTTAAGCAGGCGTTCTCAGTGTGACCCGTGTTTCTGCTCGGTGGCTCTGTGTGGTGCTCCTCTGCTTCTACATCAGCATGACAGGAGTCTTAGCGTGCGTGCTGTCATTCTAGAAATCTGGAATCTGTCATGGGGTCTATTATCCTTCAGCCAAATAAATGTTGATTCCGGCTGCCATGTACACCATATGTGACCCTGGACCACAAAACCATTCATAAAGGGTCACTTAAAAAAATATAAGCTTTGCATTTATATATGGTTAGAATTGGACGATATCTTGTCGAGATAAAACTATTTGAAAATCTGGAATCTGAGGATGCAAAAAAATCTAAATATTGAGAAAATTGCCTTTAAAGTTGTGCAAATGAAGTCCTTAGCAATGCATATTACCAATCAAAAATGAATATTAACGGTTTAATAAAATACTAAAACTTAATAATAAAATATTTACAAAATATATTCATTGAGTATAATCTTTAATACTCTTTTGCATTGAAAAACTAATAATTCTGAACCATACAATGTATTATTGACTGTTGGTACAAATATACCCACGTATAACAGCACACGAGCTTCATAGGCAGTTTAAGCTAGCTCTCGGGCTGGCTTGCGTTCATGAAGAGCAGTTATTGTAGACTGTATCTAGAGTTTCAGCTCTGCTGGTCTTCTGAAGGACGACTGCTGCCCTCAGCTCACATGTGTTTGACATCACTGCGAGTGCTGCTAACAGAGTGGCAAGGGCATCGGTGCAAACTTTCAGCGTGAATATAGGACGCTTACTAAAAATACTGTTCACCCTCATCAACATTTACCATGGTTTTAATATGGTACAAGCAGCTGTAGGAACAGAGGATTCATGCTACAGTACAGTATATACAGTAGTCAGGCTAATTTGGGGAAAGTAAGGTTATAATTTCACGATAATGAATAGTAGCCTGCAGTTGCTAAATATTTAAGCTTTGCCAACAACTGTTGTCTGAATGTTATATTGATTTTTATCTGTGGTCACTATGGTCCTGCAACAAACATCCTTTTTATGGTTACTGTGCATAAACTGTGGAAAACTGGAAATGTTATAGATGAATATAACTGTAGATAAATAGTTAAATATAAAGCTTTAAGATTGTGCTGGATGAGGGAAGTTTTTGATTATATTTCAAAACAAAAATAGTATAGATGCCATGTATGTTTGCATGTTTTTTTGTATATACAGTATACCATAGTATTTAAAATATTATATATAGTATGTAATATACTGTAGTATTAATATTAACATTTGTTTTCCAGATTAAATTTTTTTATTTATTTTATTGCTTATATTTCTTATGCATATAAAAATACACGCACATACATTCATTTTTCATATAATTTATATAATATATATACATTTAATGTATAAACATACGATTTTTGTTTAATATATACATGTGTATTTTATATACATATAATAAATATACACAGTCCACACATATATATCATTTAAACAAAATCTTTTATTTTGGATGCGATTAATCATTTGACAGCACTATATATATAATATATATTAATATATATTATTTAATATATATTTTATTTTAAAATAAAATATATATATTTTAAAATAAAATGTTATGGCAAAATATTAATAAGAAAATTAATGT
>JAUCNO010000279.1:6327252-6345295 GCA_032353835.1 Enteromius viviparus | reverse complement strand
CTTTTTCCAGTTTAGACAGCTCTTAACATTTATTTTAATCTAGTACTAGTCTTAAACCCTGTTCGGGAAACTGCCCCAATATGTTTACCCAAGATAACACATAAAAACATCAAATTAAAGTGAAAACAGAAAATATTAAATTAAATCTAATTAAAAATATAAACGAAAATGAACTAAGATAACTGCTTTTTGATCTGTACAAACATTTTAAAATGCATTCATAAACTAATAAAGAAGAAACATTTTTTAATAGATCATGTTATCCCCTTTGTGGATTAATTCAAGAGAGTTGCAAGTTTGCTAATTTTAGTTGAATTGCACAATACGATGGGATGGGGAATATGTTTGTGCATAATTTAGTAGTGCACTATTTCATGCTAATCCTTGCTATTCCCATGCATGCACTAGGAGAGGGCCTCCACCTTACCTCGCTATCCTTTTCTGTACTTGACATACTGCTGGCAAAGAGTCTGCTAGCTATATAGTGATGCATGCAAGACCTCATACACAAACTGTAGCAAGAAAAAAAGAACAGGTAAAGACGAATTCTGAAACTAGAGGCTTTTTACTAACTGTGCATACAACCTGTGGGTGAGCTGGAGCTTGTCTATGTGTTTCTTCAGAGCAGAAAAGTGCTTCTTTCTCATCAGTAAGCAGAAGGAGGTTGGATGATGCTGTTCATTTGCTTTTTATTACACCTGGAGAGTCATGTAAGTGTCACCAGAGTCATTGCTCAGCTTATTGAGATGCCAACCTCCTTTAGTATCATCCACTGATAATTAAAGATGAGTTCTAGGCATTTTCATTTATACTGCACCTGTCTAAGCATCTGTTTTGTTGCTTTAACCCAAGATGATCCACAAATATACAGTGGGTACAGAAAGTATTCAGACCCCCTTAAATTTTTCACTTTTTGTTATATTGCAGGCATTTGCTAAAATCATTTAAGTTCATTTTTTCCCTCAATGTACACACAGCACCCCATATTGACAGAAAAACACAGAACTGTTGACATTTTTGCAGATTTATTAAAAAAACTGAAATATCACATGGTCCTAAGTATTCATAAATATAAGTATAAGTTTTTGCTGTGACACTCATATATTTACCTCCGGTGCTGTGCATTTCTTCTCAAACCTTCATTTGAGTCCAGCTGTGTTTGATTACACTGATTGGACTTGATTAGGAAAGCCACACACCCGTCTATATAAGACCTTACTGCTCACAATGCATGTCAAAACAAATGATGAGGTCAAAGACACAAGCCTGGCCAAGGTTACAAAAAAATGTATGCTGCTAAGAGCATTGGCCTCCATAATCCTTAAATGGAAGACGTTTGGGACGACCAGAAAACTTCCTAGAGCTGGCCATCTGGCCAAACGGAGCTATCGGGAGAGAAGAACCTTGGAAGTTGTAGAAAGTCAACCATCACTGCAGCCCTCCACCAGTTGGGGCTTTATGCAAGAGTGTCCCGACAGAAGCCTCTCCTCAGTGCAACACACATGAAAGCCTGAATGGAGTTTGCTAAAAAAAAACACCTGAAGGACTACAAGATGCTGATAAACAAGATTCTCTGGTCTGATGAGACCAAGATGGAACTTTTTGGCTTTAATTCTAAGCGGTATGTGTGGAGAAAACCAGGCACTGCTCATCACCTGTCCAATACAGTCCCAACAGTGAAGCATGGTGGTGGCAGCATCATGCTGTGGGGGTGTCTATCAGTTGCAGGGACAGGATGACTGGTTGCAATCGAGGGAAAGATGAATGCGGCCTAGTAAAGGGATATCCTGGACCAACACCTTCTCTAGAGTGCTCAGGACCTCAGACTGGGCCGAATGTTTACACTCCAACAAGACAATGACCCTAAGCACACAGCTAAAATAATGAATGAGTGGCTTCACAACAACTTTGTGACTGTTCTTGAATGGCCCAGCAAGAGCCCTGACTTAAACCCAATTGAGCATCTTTGGAGAACAGAACTGGAGAGGATCTGCAAAGAGGAATGGCAGAGGATCTCCAAATCCAAGTGTGAAAAACTTGTTGCATCTTTCCCAAAAAGACTCATGGCTGTATTCAATCAAAAGGTTGCTTCTACTAAATACTGAGCAAAAGGTCTGAATATCTAAGACCATATGATATTTCAGTTTTTCTTTTTTAATAAATCTGCAAAAAACAATTCTGTGTTTTTCTGTCAATATGGGGTGCTGTGTGTACATTGAGAATTTTTTTTTAAAAGATGATGAACTTTGCAATGTAACAAAAAGTGAAAAATTTAAGGGGGTCTAAATACTTTCTGTACTGTATATTGGTCTTTGTTTTGCTCATTTTTTGTTGTTGTTTCAGTTAAATAAATTGCCATATAAACATTACACAGCCAGGGGGTGCAGTTTCCTAATTTTAAATAAAATAAATCATTTCAGTTGATTAAAAAAATGCTGGTGGTCTGCAGTTAGGAGAATTATAATAATAAGATACATTATTTAAGTTATGAACAGCTTATTTTGCCTTATCTTTGTTTAGTATAATTTAGAATAACTACACTCCAGTTTAACATCACTGTAATTTGATTATATAGGCTCAGTTTTGGTTCATCTGAGAATATATTTTAGTCACTAGAAAGTTTACAGTTTTGTAGATACTAAAGACAGCACCACCTACATGTGTGGAGGTACAGCACTGGCTTTCTCCAGGTGAATAGTTGAGATCTGTATCTCATAGGGTTCTATAGAGGTTTTATTGTCTTTGAGGCAACCTGGATTCACAGGACAGACAGTCCTATTCTTATAGACAAAGAAACACTGAAAGCACATTGATTTTCTGAAGGAGAAAAGGCTCCTTTCTTTAAAGGTAGGCTCTATTTTTTGTGACATACAGATGCACCCATACATCACACGTACACACCGAAGGCATTAGTCTAAAGCTGTTTATTCACTCCTGTGTAAAACATGCCTGACACCAGTGAAACTCAGCAGGACTAAATTTTTAAAGAAAATAATGATTTTATCTCCCTCACAGTTTTTAAAGAAAATAAAGTGTGCTTTGGCTAAAGTGTGATGCAAGTATTCTTAAAGAACTTACTCTTAAAAACTGTATGATAAACTTTTCAAATTAAATTCAAATGCTGTATGATTGCACAGATATATAAAAGCATTTGCATTTGGCTTTTGTAACCAAGGAATAAATCTCTGAACTCTAAATGAATTTCTGTGGTAATCAGCAGAATGTCACAGCCTTCTTTAGGTGGAAACAGAGCACTTTTAACTGCATGTAATCGTTGAATGGAGTGAGATAAAGCCACCAGAAAGACACACACTCATTTATCATCTGTATGTTAGCTAGATTGTATACTTGTGAAGATCTTCCTCTGTTATTGTAAAAACATGTATTCCTGCACATTTTCAGATTTTCAGATTTCACATATAAGTACTAGAAAGTTGTTGCTTGGAACATGACTTTAGATTTGAAGAGTTTTGCAACCAGAAGTCTGGAATTCCTGCCCAGTTCTCTAAGCTGTAGAAAGAATCTAAATAAACAACAGGAAAAAAGCACAAGCGTTATATATATATAAACCTACAAAAGAGGAGCTCAAAACATACACAAGATATCTAAGTTTGGTTACACGTAAAGATTTGTGTTTATGTGTATGCTTACATGAAGGTTTCTTTTTATATCATGCAGTAAAATAAACCTCCCAGCTGTTGGCAGTGTTATGAAGGCTGCTGCTCTCAGCAGAAACTTTATGCACTGCATGTGTATGTGTGTTGCGTATGAATGTGTTCGCATATGTGCACCTGCTTGCGCTCTAACTGGAGATCATCTCAGAGCGACGCAGATGAAGGTCATTGATATTCACACATGTATATTCATATGCAGATGTGCACTTGAGGATTATGTTTAAGGAGCTGGATAATGTACAGAGTTTTTATTATAGGCCTATGTGGCCCCCGGGCTTTCTGGTAAAAAAAAAAACACAAAATAAGATCCAGAAGTGTGTGAAAATGATTGAAATTTTCAGCGAGACAGAATCGAGCAATGCGATGATTTGTGGATTTTCCTAAGGCAAAGCAGTGAGCATTAATAAAACATAAATATGAATAAGTATTCTCTTTTTCTAGGTGTGTGTATGTGTGAGAGCGCACATCTTTTGCTTATTTGACTGATGAGAAAATGCCTCTCGCCCCAAAGCACAAACTCATTCTTGAAATTCATCTATTGTGTGTATTATCCCCATAAACTCTATTTCATGCTATGAGTGTCTGCATTTCAAATCACGCTGCGAGAACTCTGACTTACTTGCAAAAGCACAACACAGAAAGTCTTTTATTTACCATGATGGTTTATCATTAGAGTGTAAAGCGGTATGATACCCCAAAGCACTGGACACAAACAAGCTAAAATAGTACTATAAATGTATCTAAGATTAGATTATACCGCTTAATTTATGACACTATGCATGCAAGCCTTCCATTCAACCTGCGTTTTTGTGCTACATCGTTATACTACTCAGACATGCAAAATATGCATATGATAATACAGCTGTATTTTATTAAAACAAACCACTTTAAAAAAATCAATTCTACTTTTTCATCCCGTCCCCTACCTCCATTTTGTAACATATTTTAATGCCTTGAGGTTTATTGATTCATAAGGCAGCGTCTAAACATCATACTCGGAGAGCACTAGAAGAAAGATCGAGGAGGAAACACTATAAAAGGGAATGAAAAGGAGGGGGAAATGAAAAAGTGAAGAATGTCGGATTAATACTCCACACACTCCAAGCACACATCGAAACTGATTGTTTCAATTCCACTAGAGTTAAACTGATATATTATGCCCAGTCTGTTCATGATCACTGGATTTATGAGAGAATAAAGATTCCTCCGTCCTTTGTCTTTTATTCAAATTGTGAGCATAAATTCCAGTTTGGCGCTAACTCAGGGGGTGTATTACAGTACACAGAAACAAATTAGTGCCAAAAACACTGAGATATGAGCTGCGAAGTCCACCAGAGAGAAACAAAAGTGCTGCCTGACTCTTTTGAGAGCAGAATCACAATGAAAGTGTTTCTCCGCTCTTATAGAAACCTTATTGCGATAGAAAATTCTTGTCCTGTAGAACATTTAGGGCTTTACTCCGACTGCATTCTGCTGTTGGAATGCCAACGGAACAATGAGCAGGTAGTTCCATTTCATTTCACCATTTTAATTGAATTCATCTGAGTGTTTGAAAACAAAATCTCTGACCGGAAAACTGACACAGAACCTATAGACTTTTTAATCACCAACCAATGTTAATGTGATTTTGTTGCGTAGGGTTTCAGAAACGGTTTTAATTATGGCCTTCATCATTCGCAGTAAAATTACCACTTAAAATGGGTCTTCGCGTTTTCTTGATTGTTTGTGCTCGCCGTCCCAGATTGCCGCTGTTTGTTTTCAGGTACGAGCGTGGTTTGCTAGGTTATTTTTGCCTCAGACAACCTGCTGGGGAATCATGAGCCTCTAGTCTGATTTAGTCTCCAGTAGAGTTGATTGGTATTCCGACACTAAAAAAAGTAATTTGGCAAATACCGTTACTTGGCCTAGTCAGTAATGTTCCGCTCTTTAGCGTAGTTTGGCATTTCAGGCATTGTGACTTGAAGCATGAAAGTGAATGTGTTAATGTGTGAGATTCATTAAATGTGTTTTGTTTTTCAACACATTTATCTTTGAAAGTTTTTAACGTTACAGCTGTTTCGTTCTGTACATACTAAAATATACAAATAAAATCCAGATTAACAAGTCATATCCACTTTTTGTATGGTGGGATTTGTCATCAAAGCTAAATAAATATTGTAAATACATTAAAATTATTATTTTTTAATTATAATTGTATGTACCGTTGTTATATTATTTATTCACTGCAGCTTTGCATGGGTTTAGAATTTGCATTTCTTGTGCTATTTGACAAATTGACCAATTTTTTAATAAGCATTGCAGTCACTACATCCAACACATACACATTATTAAGTGTGTTAATGTGTTAGGAATGATTTGATAATCATGAATTATTGATACTGGGTCTATTTGACAGTCCTGCAGTAGTTTCATTTTATATCGCCTGAGGCTGTTTATTTGTTGCTCAAGATCTTGATTTAGTTGAGGTGCCAAATTTTGGTATTGATGCAACAGTACTCCCTGGTTCAAGTTGCATTTAGTTAAGCCAAGAAAGAATACAGCATTCTATAATGGCTTCGATAGAAAAATGGAGAAAGTAAGCCTTTCAGTCAACAAATTGATTTAAAATGCCAACCTTTCCCATTTCATATATTATTTCATTTTTAAAAAGTTATGGCTTAAAAGCTGAAGTTTACAAGTGTATCATGATTTCCCATGAGTGGATTTTAAAAGGCTTATGGTCCTCTTTGAGAATAGCCTTGCGTCTTCTTCAAAATGTCACAGTCCACAACAACATAAATAAAACAGAATAAATTTAGTAGGGTAGACACTAGGAAAATAGTCATCAATGGGAAAGAAATTAATAAAACATTTTTTGCTGCAAAAAGGCGCTTACTATAAATAGTTATCTTGTTGTCATGAGAATTGGTCAAACTTGTAGAAATCTATTAAATATTTTTATGTTTTCAGTGTTTATACTGACCTCTAATAGCATAATGGCAAAATATGTTCAATGTGCGTACAGTATAGTACTTCACTTTTATCAGTTTCTAAAAGCATCATCAAATTCCTTTCTTTATGAGCATGCAATGTATGCATTGTAATTTTGCAGAAATGTGCAAAGGTTTCTGTGGAATTCTGCAGGCACAGATGCTGTACTGATATACTTGTGATTAAAAAGACTAATAAAATAAAGCATTGTTATTCAAGCCACTGGGTACATATTACTTTGACTAAATGGAAATGACTTAAACAGAACTGATTTCGGATCTTATTGAATATGGCTGAACAAATAGTGTAAATAAATGTTTGAATATTTTGAGTTATTAAATTACAGTTTAATGTATTCATACATTTAATTACATTCTAACATTGTTATATATTGGGCTACAGAATAAAGGTTCAGTAGACACTGTTTATGTCATTTTAACGTTGAAAAAAAAACTTAAAGGCAAAAACTGGTTATTCATATTGCATGTGTTCTTTTTCTGTAATATGAAAATATACATGGAGAACACTTTTATTCAATCATACTGTTTTTTATGCTTGTAGACAACAGAGTAAACATTTAAATAAAAAAAAACCAAAAGTTCCTAAAGTGTTGTCTTGCCGTTTCAGTCTCAAAAGCTGTGAAAAAGTATTGTCAGGAAGACATATCAGCTATGTTAGTAGTACTATACCATCTGTTCTTAATCCGGTAATTTTCTTTTATTTTACAGCTACTTGTTGTCACTGTCAAGTGAGCAGCCTTCAGTGGATACTGATTGGTCTTAGCAGGAGTTGTTTCCATGGTATCACGCAGAGCACAACAAAATGGCCATACCCTGCACTATAAGCTGCAATTTAGATAATCATATTTCATGGGCAAATGCAATAAAGTAAATGAAACAGATATGGGAATTATGGAAATGGAAATGTTCAGTTGTAAGATTCGGCGTGTAATACGGATTTTATGACATACTGGCTCTAGCTGAAAAAGACAGGAATGTTGAACCTTCAACAATGTTGACATGTTTTGCATGTAATGAAACATTTATTTCAAAGGTAGAAGAACAAAAAGATGAATGTAATGGCGAAGATTTTTTATGTGTTTGAGGTTAGAAGAATAAAGCGACTGAAAAGACCTTAGCGTATTGACTGTAATATGACAGTAAGTCATTCATGTTTAAACTGAATCTGATCTTAGCTCGAACATGAACTGATCAAACCCACCATTCATATGCAAATGTAATTAAATCTGCATAACATCCCTGCACATATTATTGACCTCATAGAAACGGACAATAGAAACCTCGACTTTGATATTAATATTCATTTTCAGCCCCATGGACACTGGTCTCTCTCTCTTCGGCTCTTTCAGGAGATGTAATTAGTTCTAGTAGCACGGTGTTTTCGCTGGTTCAGGAAGCTGAGTGAGTTTGACTGGGGTCCCGCTCTTTCCGATATGCTGTATTTGGATATGCTAATAGTTTGTCCTCCTCTGATTGGTTAATTAACCTCAGATGAAAACGTCCCGTCACAGGTGGGGCCGTGAGGAGTGAAGGTTGTGCACACACACGTACGCAAACACGTGGACTCGGTATAGCGGCGCTAGAAAAGTCACAGACCGCCGACAGGCTAGGTTTTTCTATAACGGCTGTGTTTGCATCTGCATCCGTTTTGTGAATTATTACTCGATTTTCTTTTAGGTTAATGACAATACTCCTGTTGACTGAACTCTCATTAGGGAGCAATCATTGAGTGTGAAATGAAATATTGGACCTTTTAGACTAATATTCATTAGTGTGTGGACGCGATACTGAAGACTGTGTTCTCACACAGACACGGTCGCAAAGGGACCACTTACTGTCTGCTTTTGATTCAAAGTCTTTTTCTATCCTTTTCCTTTTTTGTGTGGTAAAAACTTACAGTGGAAAGACAGATGCTCGTTTGTTCACTGTTGTTTATGAGTGTGTGCTCAGAATGTTTTGTCAGGTGGGAAGAGCAAAGCATTTTACCTGCCACGTTTCAGCGTGACATTTGACAGCTTGAACGTGTTTGTGTTTTAGCGTATGTGTGTACAGCGTCGTGGGTTTCTCTCTCTCTCTCTCTCTCTCTCTCTCTCTGTCTTTCTCTCTCTCGCCTCTTTTCCTGATCATCATTACCTCCATCAGGCTGTCCTGGCTCTGAGTGCATTGCCTCTTATTCTGCTGTCATCTCAAGATAATAAAATTCACACCTGATATTTACTCTCATCCATCACTGTGAGGCTGGCTGACAGACATTTTATCATTTAGCGTAGCACATTAAGAGCGCTGTAGCTGGGGAAACGTGTAAATGGAGATTGCTGGGTGATTTGTTAAATGTCTGCATGTTTTTCTTTCAGGTGATCCTGATTTTGACAAAACTGTTCGACTTTAACCTGGGAACTGTGACGGAGAGTTCGCTATGGAGGTAAACCTACTTCTGTGGATGCAAACTCTTGAGTTTGTTCAGTTATTTCAGCATCGGTGCTCTGGCACCCCTTGTGAAAACAGAACTCTTTATTATGTTTTCAAAAGAGAACTTGTAAGGTGACCGTATGTCATGTTTTTCCTGGACACATCCTGATTGAAATTTCTAAGTTGCCTGAAGTGTCAGGGATTTGGCTTTTGAAACTTGCTGAAAAGTATAATGGCAGAAAAGCAGTTTGACAAATTGTGTGGAGACATTGTACATAACTGACCAATCACGGTGTGCAAGAAGGTGGGATGATAACTGCTTGATAACTGCAATTCAATGAAAATGTATTATAGTTTAAATTTATATTAAGTGCAATGAGTTTAACTTCAGATATGCATTTATGTCATTTCTGTTGAAACTTGTTTAGCAGGCATTTTGATGTATTTGTAATTGCACATTTGCAATGAAGTTGCAATTAAGTATGTAATTTATTTACTTTAAATTTAATATCTAATAGGGCACCAATGGTTTTAAGTATATTACAATTATCATACAATAAAAGTTCTTTACATGTGTCAGAATAAGAATGCACATCTTTAAAGTATGACAAATAGTTGTTTAAAATGTACTTTAAAACATTTAATTTTGCATTATTAGTGTACTTTTTTTAAAAAGAAACTCATTTACTTTTAAGATTTGAAGCACAATACTAGTGCACGTTCAGTAGAATTGAGCTCATTTCTTTTTCACAATGGGCAGCGCATTATAAATTCATGTAAATACTGAATTCTCTGTTTTACGCCGTTTATATGTATAGCTTGCCATTCCTAATAGGTGTGTGTTACGGACTCTATATTTTTGACTCAGTATTTTATAGTAAGAGCACAGGGACCATTTTGCTTCAGTGCTAGGAAAAGGGCAGGGACATAAAGCTTGCATTCTTCCAATAGTAACTGGTGTGAACCTTCCTGCTGCTGCAGCATTGCTGAACCAGCTTGAATGAAATGATCTGATAATGCTGTTGTATTAGTATTACGCCTCCAACCCATTACAAATCAACACACATTCGTACATTAGCCACAAGTGCGTTAGTGGCAAGTACAGCAGACAATATGAATGGCAAAGATCTGGGAAGAAATTCAGCTCTGAAGCACTTTCACTGACCATTGCTGATATGCCCCCGGGTAAAGTACTTAATCCCTGTCTTCTCCTGGGACACTCTGTACCATGACCCGGCTCTCTCTCTGTCTCTCTCTCTGTCATAGTGCGTAGACAATGGAAAGAAAAGAATTGCTAGGTAGCTGTGGTAAGCCAGGCTTGTACATAGAGAAAGAAAGCACTGACTGTACATTCTGTCACCTCACTTTTTGAAATTTTTCCCCCCATTAATTTCAGCTTCACATCAAACAGAACAATCATTTACTCATTTATAAACCCTCGCTATTCACAAAACACTTTTTTTTCTGTCTTTTTTACAAGTTGCTGAGAAGCTCGTCGTACTTTCGTATGCTTTTTTAAGTTTCAGATTAGACTGCTGCGGTGCATTTCTCTCTGGCTGTCTGAAAGGGTCTGTTTAAAAATTCTCAACTGGGGCGTTTCTCATTTGAGCATTTCCAAACTATTTTATCCATTAAAATGTCTCCCAGTGAAATCTACAGCTCACTGCGATTAAAGTACCTTTAATTAAATTTAAAAACCCTAGACCCTCAATTTTTTAATGGCTAACTGGTTCTGTCTGAACTAGTATAGCCCTTTTACTTTTTTATGCCTCTCTACTGTTTAGACCTGCAACTGAATTGAGGCTTCAAAGATGTTGAATTGACATTTTTCAGTCATTAATTGAATTTAAATATTAATAATTCAAGTTATTTGGGACAAAACTAAAATGACCGGTGATTTATTTAAATCAGCCTAATAATACAACATAACCACCTCTCTGCACCTTAAATTTAATTACTGTATTTATTATAGATATGTGTTTGATTTTTCCACTTACTAAAATTGTGATTTACACAAAAAAATCTATAAATAACACCTGGATGTAAATGGAATTGAACTAAAGATTAATTGTAGCCACGAGCGCAACATGATGATCATCATCAGTACTGCTGATAGTTGGATGGACTTTTGTTCATTTAATTAAAAGAATAATAAAAACAATGTTGCAATAATTAAACTGACTGCTTGATAAGTTTTGGATGATATGTAATATGACATCATCCTTTATCAACATGCCATCACTGCAAATACGCGCATAGACACAAACGCTCACACACACACACACGCACACCGCAATCACCTTGAAGGAAGGCTTTGTTTAATTTCTTTTTGGCTGCAAGCCCTGATGAGATTTTCTCTCCTGGTGTGTGTCACTCAGAGAGGGAGGTGAGCTGGGGGGTTTACAGAGAGGAAAAACAGAAAGCCATTATCAAACTTCCACAAACAGAAATGGCATAAACAGGAAATGAGGAAAAGGAAAGTGGAGGAATGGGAGAGAAGGAGGAACAAAGAGAGAGCGAATGGAAGTGAGAGAGTGAGACAGTAGCGGGGGGAGGGATGTGGTATCGTGTTATTAAAAGAGGTGAATGTTAAAGCTCAGCTTGCAGGCTGTAGTAAATGATGTCGGTAATAACGGTATGAATGATTAATGAATGTTGCTGTTGGCGGCATAAAAGGAGAAGAAAAAAAAATATGAAGACAAATCACGGCTCATTCAGAGGAGCTAGTTAATCACACTCTCCTGTGTTTTTAAATAAAGATACATGCTCTAAAAAGTATCCAGCCTGATCATGTGATTGTTAAATCACACAAAAAATACCCAAGCGTATTCGTCCTGAGAGGAGGAGTAATGTCCTCTTGAGTACAGTGCAGATCTGCTGGAGGAGAGAGAGAAAGAAAGAGAGGGAAACTTGACCGGACCAGAAACGTCAGAGGAGCTTTTTAGGGCAGGCACTCAGCAGCGTTCGAGGGCGCTCAGAGAACCATCTTCCTCTTCACCTGTGCCGCTACGGCTTACACAACCCAAATAACCTCAACAGCTCTGAACGGCCGTGTAATTGTATCCGATGGTAAAAGTGTCAGAGTATGAGCACTCTCAGCGCATTCAGAGATGAGCACTCGAAGAGATAATGCTTCAGACGACACATACACGTGTGCTTCTCCAGCAACTGTCTGGCCTAAAACCATTAGTGTTATTATACTTGTAAGAGTACGGCAGACTCTCCTGTCTGCTGTCGTATACCTGCTGGAGAAGAGACGTGTTAATGAGTTCCGATGGAACGGAGACGTGCGCATACACAGCAGCTTCAGTTAATTACGCCAATGACTTCTGAAAATCCCAGCTTCCCTGCAGATGTGGCGCGCCGTGCTCCTGACACGTCGAGTTATAGTGCTCGCGCGGGAGATGCGGGTTCTAACATGGCCCGTGATGTTTCCTGTCATCCTTTATTGCGCCTGTCTAATAAAAAGGCGAAAGACCACATGTCCATGTTATTTTGAGTTTTTGTACTAACCAGGTGTGATGGCAACAAGGAACACCCATCAAGACATTTTGGTTGTTTGGCTTCAGTAGCAGTTTGTGAAATTGATCTGGTCTGAAACTCCTGATCCACACAGCTGTATATTTAACATGTACATGATCTTTTGTCACTTTTGCCAACTGCGTGAAGACAGAAAAAAACACATGATTTAGGAAAGGTCTTGCCAAACTTAGTTAGGACAAGCTGAATGGATTTTTAATAAATCCTCAGCTCTTCTTTTGTTTTCACTTTCCTTTGTTTGAATCATACAATCATGTCTGTGTGGGTCAATGACAGAGTAAAAAAATGTATCATCTTAAAAGTTTGGAAAATCTAAAGATATGATTTAGTTTCTTGGAAGTCCTCTTTATATTGCCTTCATATTCTGTTGAAAAACTTCTACTTGACTTAAACTGTACAATCATCACTTTTCTTGAATGTTATCAGTGTAATCTTTTTTTTTTCTTTACAAACACATACATATATACTTTATTTCTTTATGTCTTTTAAAGATGAATAACTACAACTATAACTAAAATAACCATCATGGTTTTGGATTTTTATAGTTTACTATAGAGGAGGTGAACTGAAGTTAGAGTATGAATTGGATTTTAATTTAAAAACTAATAAGGTTCCTGTAATTGTTTAATATATTGATTAAAATGAACTATCAATGAAAAATAATTCTGAAATATTTATTAATTTAAGTACATTTACTAATACATTATTATAAAAATCAAAAGGCTAAATTTGTTAATATTTTATATTAACAAATAATAAACTTTACAAAATGATTACTTTTATTACATAAAACATGTAGATTATTCACCCTCATGATGTTTCAAACCCATTGCTTCGCTCATCTTCGAACCAAATTAAGTTTTTTGATGAATACTGTAGAAATGCAACTGACACATTAAAAGCCCAGAAAGGTGAGGACATCATTAAAAAAAACTGTGGCTCAAAAATAATGTTATAAAGCTATGAGAATCTTTAAGATTTTTTTGTGTGTGGAATGTAAACCAAAATAATGACTATGCAGGGGCAGAAAGCTCTCAGATTTCATCTAAAATATCTTCATTTGTGTTCTGATGATGAACAAAGGACTTACAGATTTAAAACAACATGAGGGTGAGCAATGAATGACATAATTTGTTGAAGTATCCCTTTAAATAATAACAAGCAATACATTTGTTACAGTATTTATCACATCAGTGACCTTTGTGTGTATTTGTAGGTCAGTAGATTTTGGGGCGACATACGAGAAGCTGACAGATAAAGTGATGATCAGAACGATGCTGAGCTATCTGTATGTCTGTCCGACCAATAAGAGGAAGGTGAGTGTATTCAAATGCATCAGAGATACAGACATTTAAAACTGTCAGATAGAAATTATCAAACTAATATAATTCTTCCTCTTCCTCAGATTCTGATTTTATCTGATCCGGAGGTGGAGAGTAGTTTACTTATCAGTTCTGATGAAGGAGCCAATTTTCAAAAGTTCAATATTAACTTCTATATCATGAGTCTTCTGTTTCACCCCACTCAGGAGAATTGGATACTTGCCTATAGCCATGATCAGAGGGTACACACACACACACACACACACACACATATACACATACACCCTCAAAGGGGTTCTACTTCTACTGAACAATTAAAAGCAGATAATGTGGATAATTAAGTGTGAGCAAGATAATTACCTTTGTTGGCTGCAGTTAGGGATCTTACAGTGAATGTGTCTATTTCTCTTTTGGCTGCAGCTTTATAGCTCGGTGGACTTCGGTAAAAAGTGGATTCTTGTTCATGAGAGAGTAACTCCAGGGCGATTCTACTGGTACGATACACACACACACACACACACACACACACATACACACACACACACACAGACGGAGTTTTTTTTTTTTTTTACTGATCATCAATCTCATATAACACGCCTACAGTGCAATTTCACACTGAAAATTAATCTGACTGCAAGAATATACCTGCATGCGCACACACACTATCACAGACTGAAAATTAATCCAATATTAAACCCACTCTCTACATCCAAAACACTGACACTGATAAACTTACACACACACACTTTGTATGTCTCTTTCCCTTTTCTCTCTCCCTCTATCTACCTCCATCTATCTCACTGTCATGTCACTTCTCTCTCCCCTGTGCTTCATATTAGCGTATGTGCGGAATTTTGATCAGGTTTTATATTTTAATCCCATCAGTGTGAGTTTGTGTGTTTGTGTGAGGTGTAGTCAAAATAACTGGTTGCCTGTCACATGCTCGATGAGCTGTGGAGACAACCAATAACATGTCTTCACTCCTGGGTTTAAAGTCCCTATGCACACACACAATACATCCTTTCAAAAATATATGCGATACATCTTTTCTTTGCTGCTTTGTACTACAACACACACACACACACACACACATATATACTGTTCTTATTGTGTTTGTGTCACTGAAGCCCTGCTGTGTCAGGTTTGGTGACTACAGAAAGGGAAAATGGAAAAGTTTAACCTCACACTATAATAGGTCCCTTCAATTATCCAAGCCTGAGTTTAACGTCTGAATGGGATTGAGAGAGATGTTGAACCTCAGTCTGAAAATAACCCCTCTTTCAATTATCTGTCTGAGATTTTGAAAAGTGCTTTAATCTTAGACTGGGACTCTGACTGAGATTATTGTAGGTGGTTAAGTGTAGCATTATTTTGGTAAAACTTTCAATAAGGTTTGCTTTGTTAATGTCATGAACTAACAATTAACAATACATTTACACAATTTATTAATCTTGATTAAATTATGTTTGGGCTGCCAAACGATTAATCACAATTATTCGTATCCAAAATAAAAGTTTTTGTTTACATGATATGTTTACTGTTTATTTATTATGTGAACATAAATACACACAGATACTGTACGAATATAAAAATATTTACAAGTATATACATTTATGCTATTATATTGTATATTATATCTAAATTTAATACAAATATAAACATAATTATAATTTTTTTTCTTAAATATATACATGCATGTATTTGTATATATGCAAAACACAAATATATTATATAAACAATTTTTATTTTGGATGCAATTAATCACGATTAATCATTTGACATCACTAAATTTCTACATGTACTTAACTTAATTTATTCCTGTGATTCTTCTATTTCTCCAGTTTTCAGCGAATCTAATATGCTACTTTTTTGCTCAAGAAACATTTAGAAAAACATTTGAAGAAATATTTTTCTTTGAAAAAAAGTTTATTTAAAATATTTTTTCTAAATATTATAAATGTCTTTACTGTCACTTTTAATCAGTTTAATGCATCCTTGCATTAAAATAAGTTTTAACTTTTTATTTGAAATTTTTACATGATAGTGAACATAATGCTGCATCATAGATGAGCAAATTTTACTTTCATCAGGAACCCACTCCAGCTGATATATCTCAATGTCTGTCAGTGACGGACCACTTCCAAATCACAGTCTGACACTTGAGATTGAGGCTACAACTTTATCTTTAATTTCATTGCCTGCCGACTCGAGGACCAGGACTTCTGCAGATTGACTGTAGAAATGCTGAGCAGCATTTAAAATTAAGATCACGTGAAAGCTTTTATGTTGAGATGACAAGAAAATGACATTCAAGAAACCAACAATTTTTATGGGTTTTAATGTCACACTGAAACTGACAGAGAAGTTTAGAAGAAGGGGTTTAATATCAGACATGCAATAAGAGAGATGTTCAAATTCAGATTGAGATTAGTATTAATCTGAGAGTTGGACTTAATATCAAACATGTAGAGGTGGAATATCAGATTTTTACTGAAAGGTTTAATTTTGGATTGTAAGATATGAGATCGCGACTGTATTCAAAGTGTCTCAGAAGAAAATACAGATAACAAAAGACAAGACGTTAAGATGATTAAAAACCTCAGAAGGAGGATATGATGGGGAGTGTGTATGTGCGTCACAGGTGAAAATAGCTAAGAGATTAAAGTGTGTATGCGGTGAGGAATGCTTTGTGGGAGCGAGCTGTGTTTGTGCATGTGAGTGTGTGTGTGTGTGTGTGTGTGTTTGATTAATTGCTATCAGAGCAACAATAAGGATACACTGGAGACAGACTGTCTCCTACTGGAGCAGTGGAATTATGCTGTCCATCACTACCCCTCCATCCTTCCCCTCTCCTCTTCCATCACTCCATCACTCTCATGCTATTACCGTACTCATCCGTCCGTCCCCTGCTGGCACCTCCTTCTCTTTCCTTCCTTCTTCATCTCCTCTCCACTGGAGCCCTTCCTGATTGTTTTCCTCTCTTCTGTTCTTTTTTGTTTTCTGTCTTTTTCTTTTTTCACTTTCAGGGCGCTGAGTGGTCTGGATAAAGAGGCAGACCTGGTGCACGTGGAGGCTCGAACTGACAGTGGACGTTAGTCTCTTTCTTTTCCTTCTTTTCCTGCCTTTCTTTCCTCTGCTTTTTTCAGTCTCTCTCTTCCTCCCCTCCTTGCACTCTCGCCCTGTCTTTCTTACTTTCTCCCCAGCCTCCTATGCTTTTTTTCTCTTCCTGTGTCGCAGTGAAAAATGAACAGATGAATTGTGGACAACAGTAAATTCAATAGTAAATGGTTCTGGCTTCGTTCTGGCAGACTGTTGCGCTTGTGTTTTATCCTTGTGGGACAGTGTTGTGCATTAAATTCTGTTGATATGAGCCTGACACAACACAACAGGCCCTAAGCTACGGACAGTCTAACAACAGCAATACATTTAAATGTGTTATGAGTGATGCAGTGGTTACACCAAACTACATTTGAAACACAGGGGAAATAGAGAAGGTGGCAGAAGCTTCTTTAGTTTTCAGGCGGTAATAATCAAACCTCTTCTAAGACGGGTTTGAACCAGTTCTTCCGGTCCATTCTATTTAATAGGCTATCTTATCTGGCCATGCCTTCACAGTAGAGCAGGCATGTGGAATCAGAGTTGGGCAAAATTCTGAACTGAAAAACGGGCTCCTTTTCAGTTCATGAGCTGCCACACCCTGAAGGAAGCTGAATTGGTTTTATAGGATAGGAATTTAGTCAACTGCACTTCAAAGACATACACAGGGAGGGACTATTTTCCAAGGAACGCGATGCTACTGGTCTAATTAGATTCAATGATCTATGCTAAGCTATGCTAAAAGTGCTAATGCCAGGCCTGGAGATCTGCTGAATAGATTCCAAAACGGAATCTAGAAAGACTTATTTATAAACTCTGGGGGAGTTGGGAAATGAGCCTATTTTCAAAAAAGGGGAGTGTTCCTTTAAGGTTTTTAAATTTTCAGGTGGCTTTCAAAAAAATATCAAACTTTGGTTTTCTAGTTTCAAGAGTTTACGCTTTCCTCATAATGAATAAGCAAATTTGGCATGCTGTCTGGGGAGCGAGCCGTGAGAGCGGCGAACTCCGAACC
>JAUCNO010000279.1:6288932-6314837 GCA_032353835.1 Enteromius viviparus | reverse complement strand
ATATATGTATACTATTTTGAATTTGATACAAAACATAACATAGGCCTACCTAAAATAAATGTAGAAAAAAAATGTACGTTTTTTATTATTTACTGTGCTTAGTAGCACAAGTTCTACTAAAAATAAAAGTAGGAAGAGGGGGGTGGGGGTATACTCACCACAAAAATCTAGACTACACCACTGGCTTGCTCCTAGATATGACATATTCATGAATTATTCAAAACAATTGTACACGGTTTACTGGTAAAACCTCATTTAAATTCGAACAAAATTAAATCAGGCTCAAAATAAAACTTCTGATGGGGGTGTTGGGGTGATTTTGGGCTATCAGTGTGGAAAGAGGGGCATTTGAGGTGTGAATTGTTCTCTTTGGGATGCGTGCAGATATGCATGAGCTATATAGGATGTCAGCTGGAGAGCAGACATGCAGGTGTGTGAGAGAGTGTTTATTTGTATGTGTGTGTTTAGACAATTCATTTGTAATCCAAAGTGCCCTGACCTTTTTGTATTCATGCAGCAATTGTGAACACAGCTTCAAGTGGATGAGAAAAACACTCAGCCCACCTCTCTTTTTCTCACTCTCTCTCTCTCTCTCTATGAAGCAGAAGGCTGTGTGTTGTGTTTATGTATGAGCGAGGGTGAGCGTGCTGAAATGAGTGCAGGCGGTGAAGAGGGCGGTTTACGCATCCGCCCTCCATCCAGTCTTAATGTAAAGAAGGTCTACAGCGAAAGCGAAGAAGAACTCCAGTCCCACGAGGCTCTGAGGAGCAGCGCTATGTCACCTGACCTGAGGCAGGACTTCAACATGATGGAGCAGAGAAAGAGAGTCACACAGATTCTACAGAGTCCAGTAAGATGTCACTCCCACACACACTCGCACCAAAGTGAGAATTCGCATGCACTTTCTCTCTCTCCCTCCCTTTGCATTTTAAGAGGAGCCCACGCTTGTTTGATTGCATAACAACCAACAAGTGGAGATCCGTTGCCATTAGTAACCATGCACAGATCATCAGAAAAGCTGGGAGTGGGTGAAGTGAATAAAGAACCCAAAGTGATTTCTGTGCATCATGTTTGAGGGCTCTACAGGCTCATTTCTACTGCCTTAGATGAAGCTCAGTCTCTTATCTGATTATAGCTTCATCTATTTTTAATATCCATATAATATGCAATATTCAAAGCTGTGTAATCAACAAAACTGCATGAAGTTCATGTCCTGGCTTTGGCTGAATACACAGGAAACTCTTTCTTCTTTTGTAGCCTTAAGACTTTAAGGTTAAAGTTCATGAGTGATGTGATGTCCATGCTTTTTATTTGAAGTATTTTATATTTAAATGTATATGTCTTCATATTTTAGGATTTTAATCATAGTTCTTTCTGCATTAGTAGATTATGCTCAATTATTTTTTAGCACTAAAGTCTAAATTTCATGCTCATGCTTGAGGCCATAGCTGCATGCTTTGTAATTATGAAAAGCATGAGATGCTGTTTTAAATGTATTAGTTTAAGTATAGCATGTATCACCAAAGGGCATGTCGACTTCTCTGAACTACTTTACGGCAAAGACATATGACTGAATATTCTGTTTACTGAACATTTCTCTAAAAGCCTGTTTTGTTGTCAGTGATTATTTAATACCATGGAAGAATGAGCTATGAACAAATCAGAAATGTTCTATATTTGAGAAAAATATACTGTAAAATCAAGTACTTTTTTGCATACTGTTCAAAAGTTTGGGTTTGATATTTAACAGTTATTTCTTATGCTTGCAGAGGCTGCATATATTCTTCAAAAGATAATATTGTGAAATTTATTACTATTTAATACTAATATTTTTGTCTATTTTAATGTTTTAAAATGTAATTAAGCATCAAATCATTGTATTCGAATTTCTGAAGGATTATGTGAATTGAGTCTTGCCTTATTAATAAATGACATTTTAAAAAATATTAAAGAAACATTTCTTATTATTATCTGTTGTAAACAGTGTAATTTAATATTTCGTAATTGCCTTATTAATAAATGACATTTTAAAATACATTAAAAGAAACCTTTCTTATTTGTATCTGTTAAAAACAGTGTAATTTAATATTTTTTGGAAACCATTATACATTTTTCCTGGATTCTTTGATAAATAGGGAAACAAAAACATTGTAATATTTTAATAAATTGCAAAGTGCATTGCTGAACAAATAATATTAACCCCAAACTTTTGAATGTTGGTTTAGATTAAATAAAATATATATAAATCACAAAAATGTGGATTAGCAACTGCAAAGAGATGATGCATAACCTTTTCTTAATACTACTTTTCTAGCAATTACATTTAACCAACTTAATATTATTATTTCTTTCAAATAAATGGCACTTACTTTGATATTTTGTTATCTATTGTACTGCGACACGTGTGTTGATAACATATCAAAATGTGTGTGTGTTTGTTGCAGGACTTTAAGGAGGAGCTGGAGTGTATGGTAAAGGAGCAGTGCTCCAAAGGCAGTAACTCCAGTGGTCTCCTCGGACACATCGCACAACTGATCATCAGCAATACACTTAGCAACACTGGAGTGTACAGTCCCAGCAGTGAGTGCACACACACGGTTTCATTGACACTTTATGCATTCCCCTTGAAGATTATTTGTTGTAGTTATGGTCAACAGATGGCAAGCATGTATGGTTATCAGCTAGAAGCTCAGATAAAGGCAAATATTTATTATTGTTATTTGGCTGTGTGTGTTTCCAGGTGCAGGGTCAATTAGTCCAGTGAATGATCTGTGTGGTGTGGAGTGGTTTAATTGTTCTAAAGCTGAGAGGCAGGGCCGCTGTAAACTCGCTTGCTTGTACCGGCTGCTAGACCTATACGGAAATACCCACTTACCTAATACGTATATAACTGTAAGTACTTACATTTATTCTTTCCACACAGAACACAAATTGTTTTAGGACACAAATTCCGATAGGACTGATTGTGCTTACTGTAATTTTGCATATAGCAAATGTTTTTGTTCAGACAACGCTGGTTACCATAGTTATGGCTTAAGTGTCAGAACAATGCAGAGAGACAAGCATAGCTGTCATTGTGGAAAGAATAGACAGAAAACTAAATTCTACTTCTGAGCTGATCTGTCATGACTCACAACTAACTGAGTGACAAAAGCATCAGATGGATTACTGTGCTTTACATTTTCATGCATACATTCTCAGAAATAGGTACAAAAGCAGCCACTGGGGCGGTACATTGTTGAAAAGTACTAATATTTACTTCTTAGGTACTTATATGGACACTTTAGATACTGATATGTACATTTAAGGTAAACGCGCCCTTTAGTTCAAAGGTGTAGCTTTTAAAAAGGTACCTACCTCCACAGTAACAGCTTTTTGCACCTTTTTTAAAGCGTATGCTCTAATATACAGTATTTACAGTTGGTTTGTAAATGCAAGTGAGTAAATTGACACTGTATGTGGGAAATCACGCTTTGAAATGAAGGCCATTTTAAAAAAATAAAAATAAAAATCTGTTTAATTTAGGATATTTCTGAAATAGATGATACCACAATACTAGACCAGCATAGAAAAATTCATTCAAAAAGTGGTGTTGCAGTCTTTGTAAATGGTTGTAAAGAAATCACTTTAATGGCAATATGTAGAAAGTTGTGTGTGAAATCAGAATTTATTATAATATACTCTCTCTGTCTGTCTTTCTTTCTTTCACTCTTTCTGTTATTTTCTTTTCCAGCTGCGTGTCACTAAAGAGCAGGATCATATTCTTATTCTTCCTAAAGGACTGTCGTTCTCAGAGGCCACAGCAGCTAGTCTGGTACACACCCACTCACATCCTGAACATCAATTATGGAGTTGGAAACCCTGACTACTAAATATAATTACACCATTAAATGTAATATGTGAAAGAATATATGAAGGCAATACATATTTTCATCTTTCTTTTACTTGTAATGTTGTTTTTTAAAGGTGAAGGTGAATCTGATTGGTGAGGTGGTTGATCAGGGAGCCACTGCATTACCTGTGGATGTTTTGGGATTCAAACCCCATTCTGCAGTGTATTCTGCCCGACCAGATGCCAAATGTGTCATACATACATACACACCAACTATAGCTGCTGTGAGTAATAACCCACACACACACACAAGCAGTGTAGGTGCGTATATGTGTATGTCCTGTGGCGCCCTTTAATGTTTAATGAGGCCCCCTAGTGTACCTTTAAAAACCATTGGTATAGATGCAGTATTCACCCTGTCTGTTAAAGTGTAACACACATTGAAACTTCTTTATGTCCCATAGGTCTCTTCTATGAAATGTGGCATCTTACCCATTTCCCATGAAGCCTTGCTGCTGGGAGAGGTGTCTTATTTTAGCTACCATGGTGATTTAGCCAACGAGCAGGAGAAGATGGAACTTCAGAAAGCTCTTGGTCCCACTGCCAAGGTGACAGTCTGTGAAATCTGCTACCCGTTGGCATGACAACCATTAGGAGTTCACTATTGTACAGACTAAGCAAGAAAAAAATAGCATATCCTCACCGTTACCAAGCTAATTTTTTTGTGAATAGTTGTTGACTTTTGTTTTTATAGTTACAGTCGCAACACTGATGCAATTCTGCTTGTTTTTAGGTTTTGGTCCTGAGGAATCAAGGTTTACTGGCATTTGGAGAGACGACAGAGGAAGCTTTTCATTATCTTTATCACAGCCACCAAGCTTGTGAGATACAGGTACACACACACACACACATATTGTTGGATTTACATGTTTTATGTTCCATAGGTGTAATGGTTTTTATACTGTACAGACTGTATGTGGGATTGCCCTACACTGACCCTACACCTAAACCTACACCTTACAGGAAACTATGTGCTTTTTTAGATTTTCCAAAAACTTTTTTATAATTTATAACCTTGTTTCCTCATAGGGACCTAACAATTGTCCATAACACAAAAAAACGGATTGACAGCTGAGCCTCCTTTTTTCTTATTTTGAATCAAAGGCCCATATCGTTCCAGCTTTGTAACTTAGAAAAAGGATTTAATTATAACGTTACCACCCCTTAAAGGAGTTGATACTTAACCTCTCCAGTCTCAGTGCGTGCACTTAACCACTCTAGTGTGCAGTGCCACTATGTTAGCGATTAGTTTAGCTCTATTCATTCCTTAGAAACCAAACAGGGATAAATTTACAAACCTCCCCCTTTCCCTCTCACTTCCATCAATACAATGCACGCACTAAGATGGGAGAGATATGCACTGACTCATCTAAGCTGAGGGAAAAACATAGTGGATTATGGAAAACAAGTTTTTCACAAGCAACAACCGTATACCAATTTAAATTCCATGGCAAAAGTTCAAGCAATGCATGCTAACTGTTCTGTTTTTGGATGCAATGAGAAGCACAGAACACTATTCAGAGTTACAGCCTCAGAGGAGACAACAGAGCAGTGGATTTATCGATTTATTTACTGTATATTTTGCACACTGATCTAATATAAACATCCAATTACTTCCCCAGCGTTTTACCTTCACAGACATATTTGATTTTTAAGTACAATAAGACATGAAACATTTTTATGTAGTAATCACATGCAATGTGATAGTCGCTTTCTGTATGTATGCTTCGAATGCGCTCAGTAAAACATATATCAGAGGTTTAAACCAATATGGTATAAAAACATGATTTCATTGCAATAGATAATAAAAAAAAATACATGATAATAAAAAACAAACATACAAGCTGTAAAGGCACAGCCTCATTTTGGAAAAGGAGGTGGGAAGCAGGAGCTCATTTACATTTAAAGAGACATGTACGAAAACAGTGTGTTTCTGCTTCCACTCAAAATAGGCATTTTCAAAATTATGTAATAAATGATCTGGGGTTTATTTTAAGCTGACACCTCACAAACACATTCTGGAGACACCTGAGACTCAAATTACATTTTACATAATACATCTCCTTTAAACCCTGCCAGTAGTTTTATGAAGTGGTAAAACTGTCATCCATCATCATCTCTGTCTTTCTGCCTTTGTTTCTCTTCAGGTTAGCGCTCTGTTAAGTGCGGGTGGCGTTGACAACCTGTGTGTGTTAGACAGAACAAGTTTGAAAACTGCTCCTACGAAAAATCCCAGTGGACAAACGCCAGAAGGACAGATCAGATGGAGGGTTGGAGAGGCAGAATTTGAGTCGCTTATGAGGATGTTAGATAACTTAGTGAGTGGCCTGTGAGCTAATCTATACCAGATTTGTTAGCAATGGTGTCTTTTTGACTCCATTATGCATGTATTAAATATTTAACAGTAAAAAAAACAATACTGATAGCTAACATGACACCTTGTGTTTCCAGGGTTACAGAACAGGTTACACTTACCGGCATCCCATAGTTAAAGAGAAGCCTAGACACCACAATGACGTGGAGATCCCAGCAACCGTAACAGGGATGGGACTAGAGGACAAGGACATCTTTCCACAGAGTCCGTTGCATTTGCAGGCACAGAAACGGGACAGAGAGAGGATACGATGGCTGAACTCACCGAACTGCTACTTAAAGGTCAATGTACCTGAGGAGTCCATCAATGGAACCTGGAGCCCCCGGACCAAAACTACGGTATCCTTGCATATGATCATATTTTTGCAAACCACATTGAGGGTTTTAAAAATAATAGTAATTAATTACATAATATACACAGACATATGAAAAAGACACAAAGTCAGATATTTTTCCCCTTTTTTTTATTTTTTGAGGAAAAATGAGCTTCTGTAGATTAGACCAGTCTTGATCTTTCATTAACTTTTATTGTTAAAATAATATATAAATATCAAAAATATAATATATAAAAAATGTGTCGTGCTAAACAATTTTACAATATTTTACCTGTTTTGTGTATGTGTACTAATAATTCTTAAATTCATTATTTTCTTTCTTTTTTTAGTGGATGAAGTCAGAAGAGTCAGGCAGCTGCAAGGACACCCCAATTAGGATTGAGGACCCCAACCAGTTTGTCCCACTTAATACTAACCCCAGTGAAGTGCTAGAAAAAAGAAATAAGGTTAGAAATAAGGAAGACTGAACAGACTGTGTCTACAGATTGTGTTCTGTACACTAAAGCACTGCTTTGTTTGTGCTGGTTTAGATTCGGGAGCAGAACAGAGTAGATCTGATGACAGCTGGACCCAAGTCTCAGCTGCTGGCAGACATTGTTATTGACAAGCCTCCTGGACCAGTGAGTAACTACACCAATTAAGCCAACACAAACACATGTACCAGTCAAACTCCCTTTAAAAGTACACTTTAACTTTTCTAGTGTAACAGTACTTTTGAAAGGTATGTTAAAAATGATGACACTCACATGAAATGCAACCTCAGTAACAAAATAATGTTGTCCTCTATGTAGGGTCTCATGTCATGTGATTTTGACATAATTGTCCGGCAATCCCTCTGCCATTATTACTTTTCAGGCATTCATTGATGAGGATGAGGAGAAGACAGCTGCTCTACCACCCAACCCTTTCAACCAATCAGAGGCAGAGATTCAGGAATACACACAAACTGTGGAGAATAAAAACAGCCAATCAGGTACAAACACCCTGAATACAAGGACATAGAATGTTACTATCAAGGTTTTGTGTTCAGCTAGATCATTTATAAATTAATAAAAGTATAAATAAATTAATAAAAGATTTTAATTAATAAAAATGTGAAGATTTTTACTTTTAGTCCTTTCCATTTCCTGTAAGCTCCAGTGTATTGCTTATTTGATCCAGTATATACAATTTAACCACTGTATTTTATTTGGCTTTTTCAAATGATGTTTTCTTGACATAAAAGCTCTTCAGTCAGAGGCTGACGAGGAATTCACAGATGGAGAAATTACTACATATGACGGCTCCACCGTGTCCCTGTCAATCTCACCTCTCATGAGCCCTGAAAGAGGAGGTATAGTATCTCTCATATAATCTCACATATCATCACACTGGTATTTAATGACCAAATTAGAAATATTTGTATGTTTTTGGACTGGACAACCTCATGCTGAAAAGTCTCTTCCTCTCGTTCTCAGATAGTCTTTCAGCTCTGCTGCAGAGCAGCGACGGCGATGACCTGATGCAGGATGATGACCTCACTCTACAGGTCACAGAGCTCAGCATCACTAAAGAGATGCAGGTCTCCATAACAACCACCGTCGCCAATAACATTTCAGTCACCAGCTCTTCTGAAAGTCAGCCAAAATCACCCCAAAAGAAGAAAAAGAAATTTCGTACTCCTTCCTTCCTGCGAATGACTAAAAAGAAAGAGAGAAGAGACAAGGACAAAGGAAAAGACAAGGACAAGGAGAGGGAGAGGGAAAAAGACAAGGAGAAGGAGCAAGAAGAAAAGGAGATAGAAGAAGAAAAGGAATGCAAGAAGGACTGAGTAAACATTACTGTTAAACATGTGACTGTGCAGGGGCTTGTGGGTAATGTAGTTTTTGGAGGGTGAGGGCCAAATGTTAAATGCGATGGCTAGCAGAGACAGGGATAGTAACATCAAAGCAATGACTTGTGTGATTGTAAAACATATTTCAACACTTTTTGCTACAGCTATATAAACAACTAAATAGCCTAAAAATATCCTCCTACACTTTTATAAACTGTACATAAATGCACACAGTATCAGCAGACTAAGAGAAAAATTGTAGTCTTTATTCACAGCCCTAAACACTGAATATGAGAAGTATCAGAAATATTTTGATGGCTCTACATTGTGTTTTGTAGATGAATTGATGTTGTGTGCCAAATTTATCAGGTGACGGTGAATAGTATGAAAGAAGTCCTGCATATTAGGAATATTAAAGTATTAAATTAATTTTTACATGGGAAACAGCCATTCAGTGACATGAAGCTTTGTTGATTTGCTTGGTTTGTAAATGGAAATGTGGTTGATAACAGATTGTTATTTTACTAATAGTTTGATTGACTGATTATATAATAGGATATAACCATTATATGTTAATTACACTATCAAATACATGGATTTTAATTTTTTGCGATGTAATTATGTTAAATAGTGATGTTTTCTTGTTCTCACCAATTCGTTTTTGTCTTCCATGGTCAAATCCTGCTTTTGTAATTTGCAGTCTCATGGTTGTGTAAATGTAACATTTCTGAAATAAAAGTGTGCTACAATTTATGAAGCAAATCATTTTATAACAGATGTGAATTGAAAAACAATCTGAATAGTAAAAAAAAAAGCAAATAAATCACAAATTGTTATAGAAATGTCAACAAATCAACATTTATTTCTCAAATATGTAAATATACAAAACTGAAAAGCAAATGTAACAACAAATGGACTGCAGCAAAATGCTTATTAGACACAAAGGTGGAGAGAGCAAAACAAAAAAAACGCTTTATCTGTTCAATGAATCCAGTCTTCCCGAACTACACTGTCTATGAGGGAGGCCAGTGCTTTCCATTTATGTTTGTTCAACACATTATAAAAACTATAGAGCAGAGTCCCCATCCTCAGCAGCTCCTGCAGAGACCTGGTCCTGAGAGCATGAGGGGGAAAAAAAACTGTAAAACTAACCAGGAGCTGTGCTTCACTGAGGACTGATGTTTTATTAGTTATGACATCCAGAGACTCGTTCAGTACAGAACAGCTCCAACATCCACAGAATAAACACCCACTATTACTAGAAATAAAACAAGGAGGGAAATGGGTTACTATTTATTTCATGTCCAATCAGATCTGTTTTATGATTTCTAAGTGGGTTTCAGTTCAATTCACTTTATGTTTGGTGATTACAGATGGGAACAGACACAACACAGGGGAGATCACTGGGGCATTAGGTGCCTGACATTATATTTTGAAGTGTCATTGTACTGGGTCATGGGTTTATCTGCGATACCACACGTGCCAACGCCAACCTTTCCATTCACACTCTCTGGAGATGCAAATATACTCCTCTTCACCTGGAGAAGATGATCATACAACATGAACATGATGGCAGGGTTAAAAACAAGAAAACATAGCAAGATTAGTCAGCTTTTCAGTTTCTCTTCTACCCACCTGTCCTTTTTTATTCTTGGAATAGGCTTTATTGTTAAACTGCTGCCATTTGGATTTCTGATCTTCTCTCTCCTGCTCCAGCTCCTTCATGCGCTGCACCTTTTTCTGTGCCTTTTTCTTCTTATATTCCCTCTGCTCTGCTATCAGCTCTTTCCTAAGAGAAAACACACAATGACAAAAATTAAAAAAACTGAAATATTCCAACATATATTCCACAAACACAAAGACTCGTGCATTAATACCTACAGCGCTGGCATTTTATAAATAGCTATCTCACATTATGCTATGTTAACAGAAAATCTTGAATTCAAACTTGATTTCTTGCAACCAGCTCGTGATTTTTTTAATATTGCTTTTGGAACTGATTCATCTCATTGATCTGATATTACACACATTATTAGAGAGGGGAAAAAAGCTATATTTGTGAATATTTAAAAATAATCAAAATAAGCTCAGATCAATAAAGCATATGAAAAATCTGTTCCAAAAAGAAATACAAAACCCATTCTAATTGAAAGAAACAAGTTCATGAACATTACTACACCCTATTTGGTTATAATATAGTATACCTAGAAACTTATACAAAACTATTTGTAAGGTGATCATTTTCGACCAGGAGCACCACATTTCACAAAATGAAAGGAAAGGAAAAACATATTCCAGTGTGATAAAATTAACACTAGCCTCTGTGTGCGTTTTTTTATTTCCTAAAATCACATTCTTCATAAAATAAATAAAACCGATAGATACCAAATATTAGTCTTTAAATACTTTATATTGGTATGCCTTATACTTTCAACAGTTAATACATTAAAAAAAGTATTCATAGCCTTATTAATAATCTTTAAACTGTTAGATTTAACCAATCAAAGTTAACAATACACTATAAAGATGTGGTTAGATTTGTATTAAATCTGACCTTAAAAGTCATTTTAACATCTACTTACTTGGATTTGGGCTTTCCCCCATCATCTTCTCTACTGCTCCTGCCTTCCTCCACCGGTTTGAGCACATGAAGCGGCAACACCTCAGCATTACCGTAGCCAGCGAAGGTGACGGCTGCCGTGCCGTTTTCAGGGTCAACCTCTTCAATTTCTGCTTCATACACCCTGCCAATCACACAGCACTGTAAGCAGGTGAGTACGGATATACACACAAATCCCTCCTCCAAATGCAGCTGATCACAATCCCACCCAACGCTCAACAAATAATATCAATATACCTCCCAGCACTGTGTGTTTGCGTGCAATACTCACTGTCCGTCCTGGGTCCAGGTGGCCATGCAATGGTCTCCGACCCTCCAGCTGCGAGAGGGAGGGACTGTCTCTGAGCTTTTGGTGCTGGTTGCACCCTCCGCTGGCTGATTTGTCAACAGGTCTTTTGTCAACTCAATCACCTCCTATAATGACACATAACAGCAATGACTTGATGAATTTACTTGCATAGAACATACTTTTCATCTTGTCAGCAGCTATCAGGCATCAGTGACAAAAACTGAAAAACACTGAACAAACACATTGTACCCGTATGTGGGTAAAGATAAATTTAAATTTTCACAATTCTTCTCTACTATAGTAATGTCTCACAAAAAGCAGTGGATAATTGTGCCCCAAACCTGAAGGTCCTTCTGCAGTTTAAGCAGGTCTTCATTATCTGGATCTGTAGAGAGCGCGGCTTCCACCTGCTGCAGCTGAGCTTTATAATTGCTCAACTGCTTTACCAACTCTTCAGACATCTAAAGAAGATTTTTTCAATAAGTAAAAACAGGCCTCATAACACCAACCATTTCACCAATTCTTATTATATATACATATAACGTCACACATACATGCACACATATACATCCATATGTAAATAAATAAATTCATAATAATCTACAGTTCTCTGAATCCGACCTAACGTTACATTAAGAAATACTCCGTTTTACTTAAACCATTTATAACTTTTTCAAATATTAATCTTACATGTTTGGATGTCTGCTTCTGTTATGCACGTAGGAACGTAACGTTACGTACGAAAAAAAACATACATTTTTCACATTTAATTAACCATATGTATTTAATAACTTACTCGTTTTCACCACACAGGTTTAAGTTAAAACAGCATTAGCAGTTTGTATCACAAATCTGGGTTCTGTGACTAATGTATAACCGGAGCACAAGGCCTCACGCTCGACAGAAGCCACTTAACGTTATATGTATAAACAGAAGATAAACCAGATCATTCTTTAACATGCGCCTTACCTTTCAATATTCCTAGTACAATATTTATATGAAATTCAGATCAATTAAGGTGTTTAAGTATCCCATGAACGACTGTTTTTTCGTGAAAAGAGTAGCCTTCCTTTAACGTTTGTATAGCCTCCGACTGTATCTTCGTTTGATCGTTTCGACCCCTTCCCGGATGTGACGCCACAGTCTCGCGTGAGTAAAGTTGTCGCGGTGTTGCTGCTGTCCTGCTCCTGCATTAAAAAAATAAAATTGCAGTAAAACTGACAAGAGTAAAACAAGTGTTTGTTTATAAAATAACATAAAGAATTAATGTAAAATGTGAATTTGCCAGGCAAAGGAATGAAAGACATTTAAGTAATTTATTAAACCAGTCTGAAAAATATTTTTGAACATTTTATTGAAACGTTATACAGACGTATTTAAAAAAAAAACTATATAACTTCATTAAACAGACATTTTGTATTTTGACCATACAGTACACGTTTATATTATATGTTGTAATCAACAAAAGCGATTCTAAGTTGCTGTGAACGTCTATTTGCAAATAAAGACTTGAGACACACACATCAACACCTACATTAGAAACCACGTTTAAGCTACAAATACAAACACACCTGCACCACAGATGTGTGTACTACATATGCATACATATAACTGCACCGTGAAACCAACACTAAATATTTAAATAACAGACAAATTATGATGTACTCTTTTCCTTTCCTTTCTCATTATTAGTTTATACGACTTTTTATTACTACAATGCTAATGTAGCCACTTAAATATTTAAGGGCGAGCGCACGACAACGTGACTTTTTTAATGTATGGTATTTCCAAAACAACAACAGCAAAACACATTCTAGTGCAGCGTGCTTGCACCAGAGTTCTACGAACCTACGTAGGGCGAGATGATTGGTCTACGGGCTGACCAATAAGAGCTCGATGTCTGTCTGTAAACAAAAGATTTCGTCAGTGTTTTCCAGGAGCGCAACACTGTCCCGTATGTTTCTCAGGGCGAGCGACGTTTAGTTTTTTTCTTTCGTTCAAAAACAAGTAAAGCTTAGCACAAAACTACATTTTAAAACGTATTTGAAATACAAGGGACGGCGATGTCAGCGCAAAAACTTATTAATCAGGACGATAGTCTGCATGGTGAGTTACACAATCTGTCTTGCTCGATTAAATAACGTAGCGCTACCTACATCGACAGCAAAACAATAAGAGCACTGATACTAACAATAAATGATTTATACCGTGTACACGCTGTTTTCTTTTTCTAATTCTCTATAAATCACAACTTTGTGTGTGTTTAAATCTGCCAGGTCTGTAACTTGTTTGCTTAAACAAACACTTGTTCTACTTTTGTTGGTCCAATTGTTTGTTGAAAGTCATTTACGACGACCCCTTTTTTATATTGGAAATATGGACTAACAGCCTTTTTTGGTTCAGTTACCGTTATACTAAGTGTAGTAAACAATGTGAGGTTGTTTGTGAAGTTCTTTCTGTAAGACCTAATCCAACATTCACCCCTTCTATAAGTGGAAACCCCTTTCAATGATCATTACCTAATATTCTGATGTACCTTACCACCAGACTCATGGGTAGAGCTCCACTTTGATTCGAGCAGTGAACATAGTGAGGGCACACCAGCCCTTTCTGATATCACAGAACTGGAAAAAATGCTCCTGGAAGCACAACGGGAATCCAGCAGTAGTTCACGGACAAGTTCTCACTGTAGCAGGTGTGTATAAACTGCATACATGCACGTTTTTTACAAGGGTGTATGATAATTCGAATCATTTCGGCTGATGTGATTTCGTTTCCTCCTAGTCCTCGGCGTGTCCAGACACCTCCACTCGTCAGTGCAGCCTCCTTCAACACACACACCATTGCACAGGTAAAAAGAAAGAAAAAAGTTGGCATTTATTAAAATATAAATACCCTTCCACAATATTCATAGGTAAGAATAATGAGTTTAAGTGGTACAAGCATTGCACTATGCATTGCACATTGCACTGTTTACTCGGAATCAGGCTATTCAAGATGTGGATTAGTTTGTTTCTTCATTAGCATTTCTTCACTTGGTCATTGAAAGGGTGCCATCAGAATCACAGTATCTCAGATAACAAATAAAAAGAATCCACAAGTAATTCACACAACTCCATCCATCACTTAACATCTTGCAAAGCAAAAAGCAGCGTGTTTGTATGAACCATTGCATCTTATCAGTCCTTGTCCTCTATCCACAATTTTATGATTAGTGCTGTAGCAACATATGCACAACTCAAGTACCATTTAAAGTGAAAACTAAATAAATCTGTAAATTTGGATGACAACAGAGGATGGACTTTTATTAGATGCAACGGAATGCCTTGAAGTGGCTTAATAATGGCTTTATTTCTAACAAAAATTGATAATTTTGAGGTTTTTATCAGCATTTGGGCTCATTCTGAAGGCACCCATTCAAGACAAAGGACAGGTGATCAAGTTATGTCATGCTAAGTTTCTCTAAATCTTAACAAACTCTTCTATATCTTCGATTACTAAAAGAACAGATTTTATTTTGAGGCTTTGCACTTTCTTTTCCAGGGGGAAGTTTCAGCAGAAAGTAAACAGGAACCTGAAGCTGTCGCAAGAATCTGTGACTGGTCCAGCCGACCAGAGAATGTACCACCAGCAGCATTTATTATTAAACGGTCAAAACGGAACAGAATGTGCAGCAAAAACACAGACAAAAATGACAAGGAAGTGAACACTAACTTGCTGAAGTTACTGCTACCTTCACTAGTTTTGACACACATCCTTATGCTTGGGTTGGGGTGAGACATTTTTCATTTCTGAAGTCTGACTTGATGTTTGCTATTCTTTTGTTCACAGTTTGACTGTTTTTAAATTTCCTCTGCAGGATCTGTATTGGAAGACGCCTTTCCACTCAGTACTCTGTTATCTGAGTCATTGCACATGAATATGTGTGTGTGTGTATACTGTGTCAGTGTCTTTAGTAAGAACATGACAGACTGGAACCCTTTAGTTTATCTCCAGGAGAAATGCAGGACTATGTAAGAGGACACTGTGAAAATATGATGATAGATGGAAACTCTTTGGTTCTCCTGTGGGGAATTTGGCACAGAATTAAAAAAAGATTAATCTGGTTCTATATGGGTTTCATATTAGATTAACCTGAAAATATGCCTAATAGATTTCATCTTTTTTTTTTTTTGCTTGGAAATAACATTTTTGTTACATTAAATACTTGAGCATAAAGATTCTTTTACGGACCAGGTCACATTGTAGTCCTTCAGCTGACCTGCTTTTTTAAAAAACATTTGTAATTATTGCTTTTGAAAAATACAAATCAGTTTCAGAGGCATATAAATACATATTCAGTCATGTATTATAATGTGATATGCTATGGAAAAATAATAAACCCTGCCACCAAAACAGTTGTCTTGAATGTAATTTGTAACTTAAAAAATAAATATCTTGGCATCCATCCAACCAAGAAAATATTTGATATTTTTTAGGTAAAGGAAGATTTTTTTTTAAACAAAATTAACCATGTTCAACTCCAATCTCGAATTGTGCATTGGCGTTTTTAGACCAGTAGATGGCGGTGTTGGACTCTGCTTGTTTTTTTGGTTGGAGTTGACACGTCTCATAACTTTATTTAGAACGTAACATACGAACAGAATATAACCTACAGAATGATAGAACGGATTTAGAAATGGCCTGTTAGAGCAAGCTACAGCAACATTTGATTAAATTAAATTTGATTTCTTTTGTCCTTTTCACGTATGTATATATTTGTCTAATCTGTGCACATGATCATGGAAGGTATCTTGATATTGAGTTAGTTTGGGAGGTTGAAAAAGAGAATGAGGACAGGAGGATTTTTGACATTTTGGACAGCAGGAGGTTTCATTAATGCCTTTCTAACGTGTGAACATTTTCTATGAAACCTGCAGGCGTTAGTGCACTTATTTCGCACATACAAAAAAAAGATTCCCTGTTTAGCATTAAAAAATAACCTGTGATGTTATAAGGTTCGAAAGCGTTCCAAAAAGAACCGCAAGAAGATTATTAAGAATTTGTATACTTAATTGACTAATTACATGTAGGAAAACGACAAATAATAATGAATGTAAAAATAATCATCCATAGCCGCCAGCAGGAGCTTAATGAAGTATGAGGAACTTGATGTTATTCCGCGTCATCTTGGTGGGGATGCTGCGCGCGATTTCCATCGTTCGAAGTTCTTTCAGCTTGACTCCGAATGTTTTACGTCCGTGTGCGTCACAGCCACGCCCATATAACACAATATTACACCTAACCAACTCATATTCTCATGCGGTTTGTTAGACTGCAGTCCTGGGGGAGAAGGAACTTTGTTGTTAGCTGTTCTCTTGCATCCCTGTGGACTCAGAGAAGCAGCGCGGGAGTCATGAAGCAGGAGGTTAGGGCTGCTCTGGGGTCAGCTCTTCCCTGGCTCCACTCACAGCCAAACCTTTCTACTCAGAGGTAAACAGATGCATCTTATCTTATCCTAACCGTTTCTTATGTTTATTTTTTTCTTGTAAGATGGAGAAAGCAAGGCTGTAGCATTTGAATGTATCCTTATGGAATGCTAGAGTGATAAAGTTAAGATTAGAAACAGGTTTTGTAGGTAAAGTTTAAGGTTGTGTTAAAGGGTAAAAATTCTAAATGTATTTTATTTATGTTTATTATTATTATTATTATTATTATTATTATTATTATTATTATAACAGCCAGATATAATGTTTGCAAAATGTTTTATTTTAACCTAAATAATTAGTTTAACCCTAAATAATAGCTTTGTTTCCAGCAGAGGTGTTGGTCTTGCCCGGGCACACTTCGAGAAACAGCCACCTTCCAACCTGCGCAAATCAAACTTCTTTCACTTTGTGTTGGCTTTATATGATAGTCAGGGTCAGTCTGTGGAGATAGAGCACACTGCGTTTTTGGACTTTGTTGAAAAGGAGAAGGTGAGGAAATATGCATGAAACAATGAATTTGGAAATTAAAAACTATAAACCCATGCAAAGCAAAGCATACTTCTTAATTCATTCCTTTGATTAAGGAGTCAGTAAGTGAAAAAACTAACAATGGAATCCATTACAAACTCCAGTTACTGTACAACAACGGTGAGTAATGAATAAAGTGTGGACTGCTATAGAATATTCTATGTGTGTGTTGGTCAGCGTTGATGCTTTGTTATTAATTTGTCTATCTTGTAGGTGTCAGAACAGAGCAAGATCTATACATCCGTTTGATAGACTCTGTGACCAAACAGGTAAAACAGTTTATGTTAATAAACCTGAATATTATTTGCAAGAATATGTTATATGTGTTAGCACTAAAAGATCACTTCAGTGACAACTTAATGTTTAAATGTAAATCATATTACTGTATTGATAATGTAAATGATATATGATTCGCATATATTATCAATGTTATATTTTTTTATTTTTTCAGGCAATTGTGTTTGAAGGTCAAGATAAAAACCCTGAAATGTGTCGTGTTCTTCTCACTCATGAGATAATGTGCAGGTAACACACTTAACTCATACAAACATATATAAAATAGTGGCACAAATTAGTGTTTATTTCTAATTATAATTTGCAGCTTTGTTATTATTATTTTATTTATTGTTTTTTTTCTGTTAATACTGTGATAATTGTGTTAATCTATATATGTACATTTTCAGCCGTTGTTGTGATAAGAAAAGTTGTGGAAACAGGAACGAAACGCCATCAGATCCCATCATTATTGATCGGTAGGACAATCAGCTGCATTCTATAAAATTATAAATGAATAAACTAACTAAGACTTGCTGTTTTGTTGATTTTGATTGCTTCCATTGTCCTCATTTGTAAGTCGCTTTGCATAAAAGTGTCTGCTAAATGTAAATCAATATGCAATTTACTAAGTACAAACGAATGCAAGATAATTATTATTATTTCATTAATATTATAAATGTATTGTTTGAATAAATTGGTATTCGTCTGCTTTAAAGCAGACCGATTGTACTCTTTCATCTCTCCAATTCTCAGTTTCTATTATTTTCATCATCTTACATTATTCTCTCAGTGACTCTTTTTCTTTTTGTCCTGATCCACAAATACCTTCATATGTTTGCATGTTTTCTATTTATTGCATAGGTTCTTCCTGAAGTTTTTTCTTAAGTGTAATCAAAATTGCCTGAAAAATGCAGGGAACCCACGGGACACGCGTCGTTTCCAGGTGCACACACAACTGCATACTGTCCATTAATGTCACTGATGTCTATTAATGTGTCTGATAATGGATCTATATTATATGAAAAAGGCTGTCCCTTACGGTACTGAAAAATGTATGTAACTATAAATGTAGCCTACGTGGTTACTTTAATTCATTCAATATATGTACTGTTTTTAATAATCCTTGTGCCCAACATTTTCTGACTAGACTATTAGTAAAATATCCTGTGCTTTGCAGGTGCTGGTCTCTACCACAGTCTCTGTTAATGGCCACATTCTAGCCATTTCAGATAATATATTTGTCCATAACAATTCAAAGCATGGCAGAAGACCAAGAAGATTTGAGCTGATTGATGGTACAGTAATTACAGTACAAAGATGCTTCTAATAATTCTATAATTACTAATTAAATTCAAAATTACATGATGCAATTCAAATCAGTGTGATCACTGACAGTCTATTTATATATAATGTGTATGTAAATATACAATAGAAGAAGGGATTTCTTTTAGCATAAGTTTGCTATAGTTTATGTCGGTCTAGATCTGAAGTGTAATACCTTTACTCAGTTTACTGGGCTAATATTTGTGTGTTAATTTAGCTGAGATCCCCTGCATCAAGGCCATCAGTCCGGGCGAAGGTTGGACGTCAGGTGGAGCCTCTGTGGTTATTATTGGAGATCAGTTCTTTGATGGTCTACAAGTGGTTTTTGGAACAGTGATGGTCTGGAGTGAGGTGTGTAACAGTCTCGATATCTGTTGCCAAACAAAGAATGACTATAAATACTTTTTCTGTTTCACTTTTAGCTTCCTTGCGCCATTTGTTCATTTTAGATTTCACCACAGATTTCCCACATAGCTTTGCAAATTTTGGAAGGTGTGAAATACATTGTTGCCAATATATATGCCTCCAGTAAATTTGATTCATATTTTCAAATAACGACGTTCATGATGTATTCTTTTCACAGAGAGATACAAGTAATGGTGAAGTTAATCCGGATTTCTGTTTACTGAAAGGGTGATGATTTCTTCCTTTTGTTGTAGGTGATTACACCACATGCAATTCGTGTGCAGACCCCACCTCGTCACATCCCTGGTGTTGTAGAAGTTACACTGTCCTACAAATCCAAGCTGTTCTGCAGGGGACCTCCAGGACGCTTTATTTACACTGGTAAGAATTACACAATTTGGAAAAACTAAAGAATTATTGACAATTTTAAAGATTATCTGAAAAGCAGAACAATTTCTTCTTTCCAGTTATAAAATGCCTTTTTAGAAGCTCATACAATTTGTTGTTCAATTTGCGGTTGATGCATTACAGTTTAACTTTGAAAAGTGTTTCACTTTTAAGCTTTAAATGAACCCACCGTTGACTACGGGTTCCAGCGGCTGCAGAAAGTGATTCCTCATCATCCAGGCGATATGGAAAGACTACCAAAAGTGAGCCAGAAATGCAGAGTTGATTTCTTCCTAAATTCTTTAAATCCATTTCTATTTGTTCTACTAACCTTTTAATTCTATTTTAAGTCATAAAATAGCCCGTCTAATAAATTTGACTGTCCAAAATGGAAATTTGGTCTGTGCTCATTATTTTAAAATACAATTAAACATGATTTTTCATTGACAGGAAGTTTTACTGAAGAGGGCAGCTGATCTCTTAGAGATGTTTTATGGAATACCTCACAACAACCAGGTCAACATAACATTTACCCCTTTACCCTTAGCTGCTGAAATCCAGAGTGGGAAGTGATATCATTCCTGTGGATTTATATTTGTTTGAAAACAGGAGATGTTTCTGAAGCGTGCATCTGATATAGCAGAGGTGCTCCACACCATCCCACGAAACCCGTCCCACACAAATTCACACGGAATTATGGGTGTAAACTCCTTTGATGCACAGTTACCCGTAAACACAGAAATTTCACCGGATGTAGAACGAGGTATGGTGTATAAACGCATTTGAGTATGGTACATATGCTTCACAACAGCGTGTTAATGAATGAATGTCTCTCAGTGTCTCTTTCAGTGGGTTTCCGTCGGAATTCAAACAGTGGCTTCATTGCAGGCAGCACATCCCAGCAGTCTGAATTCAACAATACCAATACATGCATGAACACACATTCACACTCTCACTCCAACATGCCAAGACACACACACCCGTCCATATCTGGGCACACGCAAACACACACACGCCCTTCAGTGTCAAACTTCTCTGTGGCCACACAGCCATTCTTGGACAGTCCCACAGCGGACACACAACAATACATCGGTAAGAACATTTTAACCAATTTCAAAGTTTCAAGTTCAAAGTTTGTTACAGCTGAATTTTAATTAATTCTGATTCCACTTCCTTGCATTCAGATTATGAATTATACTTTTAAATAATTTTCTGTTGTAAAAATCCATGTACACTATGTACACATTTCCATTTTTTTATATATATAATTAAAAATCCAAATATTATCAAATTGAATCATGGTCAAATGGCATAATGATCAAGTATTTACACTAATCCTGAAGACAAATTTATATTCATATAGTTTTTAGATTTTTTTCATTTTAAACCTTCCTTGTCTCCTTTTCTTTCATGCATGTCTGTAGTGAAACAAAAAAGTGCATTTGCTCCAGTTCTAAAGCTGTAGTTCCCAACAGCACAAGCTTCAAGTGTCCCCATCTGCACGGTAATGGCACATCTGCTCTTTTTGTCTACACTATAATACCTTAGTGATTGTGACCGTACATACTGTACTGAGTGTGCAAACCTCACAAACTCATGTCTATTTTGTTTGTCTTTTACAGCCTTGCATGGACTAGTGACATCAGTCACACTCTCACATGGACAATTAAAATTCACAAGTTGTGATCTTTGTAGTCGGGGAACAACAATGTCTGTTTTGCATTTTGAAGGTTCTCTCAGTGCAGGCAATACGAAAATGGTAAAAATAAAAAAATTTAATCATATTGGTTGGTGATAAAGAAACTTTTTTGTTATATGTCTAAAATATGCATCTCTGTATTATTAGTGTATTATTCTGATTTGTGCACAAGGCATTAAATATTAAATAACTTTGTGTGTCATCTTGTTGAGTTCTGATTGGCTACTTAATCCATACATTTACAGTGTCATTCAAATAATTGGGGTCAGTAAGACTTTCTCTTATGCGCTACAAGATTGCATTTATTTGATATAAAATTGTGAAATATTTCTAATTAAAAATATGTTTTAACCTAATTTATTCCTGTAAATTTAAATCTGAACCTTCTGCAGCCATTATTCCAGTCTTTAGAGACATTATGCTAAAGTTAAACGTAGCTTTCCCTGAAACATTTGTCTACTGGTGACAGTGTCAATGGTTATTTTCTAACAAGGATTTATTTCAGCCCAGGTTTCACATGGACTATGTCTCTACAAGTCTATTCTTCATGTCTCATTAAATTCTCATATAGGTGAATTGCTCTTAAAGCAGAGGAGGCAGCTCTGTTTGTGTTCTAGAAGATACTTCACTGAATTCTCAAATGAGCTCTCTTTCAAACGATCAAGTTTTACTAAGGAGGAGGCTAAGGAGGAGGCATCAAACATAAAATCTGAATTGAACATGGAGTTTCTAAGCGCATGAGTGAATCATCCCTGTGTGTGAGAGAGGTGGCTGTAAATGTTACAACCCCTTTACAACAGTACCAATGTGTGATTTTTCTTTTGTTCACAGTTGTCTTTGAAACGGAGTAAAAAATGAAGAGATCTCTTAACGAATGTATTAATTAATGTATCAATTATTAATGTATGAATCAAGCAAGTTTAAAATTTTCTGTTATCAAGATTCAGTCGACCTAAATCAATCTATACGTACATATGTTATTATAATACGCTGCTTGCAGTGAGGTTGGAGAAGAGAGCAAAATTGTCCAATCACAGAGCTGAGCGCAAATACGCCGTGCTCTGATTGGTCGGTTGTCCTTACAACGTGTACCGAGCAGGAAGTGAATTGAACAACATGTTCGGTCATGTTCCGAAGACATTAAAAAAGTCCCTGTCGTCCATTGTTTGTGTATGTAATATCTGTTATTTTTCTGTTTGTTAATACCCTAACAAGTTTAATAAAATTATCCTGTTTTAACGGTCGGTTACATCTAATTTTAGTTTTTGCCACGCGTGATTTCAGCATGCATTTCATATGTTTAACAGCAGTTTGCTTGCTGTGTGCAGTTTGTGATGTCTGACAACGGTTCTTGTGTTCTGCGGGATTTGACTCTCTGCTCGCCAGTAGGAGAAATCCTGCTGAGCGGCTGTGAGAAGGGAGTTCATACCATTAATATCAAACTGGGAACGGACAAAGAGGAAAGGTAACTCGCGCAAACATGACACCATCTGTCAGACATTATTAGCCAGTCATAACATGTAAACCACACGACCGCCGTGATTTTGTAAAGTAAGACATGTTTCTGGCATCAACATTACCAAAATATAGACTCATCCCTAAACGTAACCCTACCCGTAATCTATAAAATCAGAGGGAAAGTATAGTTGAATTACAAGGGTGTGATGCACCTAACTTTTTGTTGTAAGGCTAAAATTTACATTTCTTATAGACTTATCCCTCAATTCTGATTGGTTGACTGGAATGTTATAGTGTCAAGAAGGATGTTGATCCAGGAGCATGTTGCACTTTTTTGGTGAAATCACATTCATGAAACCACAGGTAGTGCTGTTAGTATTGAGGGAAATTAAGCTATTCGAAATTCAAAATCAGTGGAAGCTTTTAAAAGCATTTCGAAGTGTTTGAAACATAACATGCTTCACAAGATGTTCATTGATAGAGATGTGGGGATTGTTATGTATTTATCAGCTGTTTGTACTCTCATTCTGACGGCACCCATTCACTGCAGAGGATCCACAGTGAGCAAGTGATGCAATCCTAAATTTTCTAAATCTGCTGTCAAATACTGTCAATTTTAATACATTTTCCTTTAATGTGTATCTTCTTGTAGTGTGCACCTTATTGGCCAGTCAGAAGTGATCCCTGAGTTACAGCGCTGTGTTGACTGGCTTCAGTGCTACTTCATGAAACCAGAGTCCCTCAGCGCTCTTCCTTTGCCTGCCTTGCACCATCCGCTTATGCAGAGCGGTTAGACACATACACACACCACTCCACTGTATCTGTAATTCACTTCAAGTAAAATCAAGGATTTTAACCGCCTCCCTCTATCTCCTTCTCAGACTCTTTTAAAGCACATGTGCTGTGCACTCTGTTTAAGGAAGTGGGACTTGGTAAAACAGTCTCTTACAAGCAGCTTGCTGAAATGATTGGCAATCCAAAAGCTGTGAGAGCAGTGGGTTCAGCCATGAAGAATAACCCGGTGAGTTTGTTGCAGTGATCATGGCAGATTGATTTATCTCGAGGAATTTTTTTCTTACTTGATGCAGCCTTTTGTCTGTTCTCTTAGGTTCCCCTGATAGTACCGTGTCACCGGGTACTGCGTAGTTCAGGGGACAGTGGCTCATATATGGGAGGAAAGGGAGATGATATTAAAGTTTGGTTGCTCACTCATGAGAAAAAAGCATTGGAGATCAATGCATCAAAGACTGAAAAATCCATCTGATGGACCACAAAACCACTTCTTCTCAGTTTGTTAATAAACATTTTCCTAATTACATATTTTGATTTCTGATTGATGGGACACATTATATTCCACTTTGTTGCTATCCATATGTCTTCTATATACTGGAGTTGTGTTTCTGAGAGCAGGTGGTTTGATGTTCTGGTTGTCAGTGTTACATTGCCATTGTTAAAATGTGATTTAAAAAATAATTTTGTTGTTTAATCCAAAAGTATTATGGAATAAATTGTTTGTTTGTTTTTTTATAGCTAACATGCATAAGTGATATTTTTGCAGCAAATTATTTTGTATTCTGTTTCTCAATTAGATTGATATAAGAAATGTTTTAAGCTAATAAACAGCTCTGTAAAGCAAATGAAATATTATTTTAATGGTGGAACAATAGTAAATAGAATAATTACAGTGTTTTTATATTTTTGAAGGAAGGATTTTATGCTCACCATTGGAAAAAATAAAAAATACATTCAAATAAGGTATATTATTATTATTATTATTCCCTTTTTAATGTTTTTAAATGCAAAATAAATAGTTTATTATGTTTTTCTAAATAAAGAACAAATAAAGATCATAAAATAGGACCCACATTATATTTAGTGTCTTTATGTACTTAAATTTAAATTAATGATTTAATAAAGTGCATTTATTATGTATGTTAAGTTTTTTTTTAAATTCCTTCCTCTAATTAACCTCTCTTAAACCAGCTAAACCTAACCAAACCATTAATCCTATCCCTAAACCTACCCATGTATTGTAAAAAATATTTACAATACAACATGAACATAATAAGTACATTGTATCACTGATTATTCTTAATATAAATACAAAAATTTAAAGACACCTAACATAAAATGGGGAACCAAAGAAAATATACCTTAATTATTCTAAACTTTTGACCATTGTTACTCTATAATAAGTCTAACATTATGCAAATTTAGTTATAATGTCACAAATGGCACACATACCAATATTTCTGATTAAATAGTCTAATTAATCACCCTTTAGCTGCCTCACAAACTCTTCCACTTGCAATATCTGGATGTCAGACAGACAGTCGTGATCTGTTTTAATGGGAGGATAAAGGAGGGGTGTCCCTGGGGAGATCTCCACAGTCAGTGGTGTGATGCTGCCTTATATTGTGTTTGATCACATGTGACATGCGCTGCTTCCACTGCCTCAGGCTGTGCTGATCTCTCACTAAGCCTTCACATATGGCTTTATGCCACCTTACAAAAGAGCAATTTGTGGCTGACAGAATAAAACAGTTGGATCATGCTCAGTGAACGCAAGCCCTCCCTGCAATTTCAGATCATTTAATGGAGTGTGGGAGCTGCTACCATAACTGTACAGCTTTGTATATTTCCTAGAAATACCTTACACAAAAAGGATAGACTACAATCTAAGAATCTTTCATTTTCTTATAGTTTCATTTTCAAAATAGTGGCTGTTTTTAATTAAATAATATTTGTAATTTACCAAATCTATTTTGGTTTTGTTATTAAAAAACCTAAGTAGTATATTTTTTTTTACTATATATATATATATATATATATATATATGACTTATTCCAGAATTGTGGGTACATTTCAAGTAGAGGAAGAAGACAAAAAAATCCATTTTTATTTTCATAGAACACACTTCAAATTTAATATTTTGTATTTTTGCCAATCTTAAACTTGTAAAAAATATTTAAGAAAATCAATGTACTGACAGATAAATCTGTCAACTCTGTTACAGACAAATTAGGTCAAATATATACA